>JAFEMH010005862.1:22500-146105 GCA_022495995.1 Adenophora triphylla var. japonica | reverse complement strand
ATATGTGGAACCCATATGAGCGGAAACATGCTCGCCAAAAAGATCATCGACAAGGGTACTTTTGGTTGACCATGGAAGCCGACTGTACCAAAATGGTCAAGAAGTGCCACAAGTGTCAGATACACGCCAATCTTCAGCATGCACCGCCTTCCTTGCTGTACCCAATGACTTCACCTTGGCCGTTCTCTACATGGGGAATAGACGTGATTGGAAAGATCACACCCGCAGGAGCCAACGGACACTGTTTCGTCCTAGTAGCCATCGACTATTTCACTAAATGGGTCGAGGCCGCCTCCTACAAAGTTCTGAATGCCAAAAAGGTTGCAGAATTCATCAAGCACAACATCATCTGCCGATATGGGGTTCCACAAGAGATGATATCCGATAATGGGTCACACTTCGAGAAGGAAACCGATCGCCTACTGACCGAGTACAAAATCACGAGACACAAGTCATCTCCTTATAGGCCTCAAACAAACGGAGCAGTTGAAGCCGCGAACAAAACAATCGAGACTATCATCAGAAAAATGGCAGTCACTGGAAAAGACTGGCCCGACAAGCTACCATTCGCACTATGGGGGTACCGCACTTCAGTCCGAACAGCTACAGGGGAAACTCCCTACGCCCTCACATTCGGGATGGAGGCTGTCTTACCGATAGAATTGGAAATACCATCACTAAGGGTTCTCCTAGAAAACCAAGTGAATGAAGTCGACTGGCTAGAAAGCAGATACGAAGAGCTAGCCCTGTTGGACGAAAGAAGGTTGAAAGCAGCCGAACACACTCAAGCTTACCAAAGAAGAATGGCAAGAGCTTTCAACAAAAAGGTCAAGACAAGGAACATCAGAGTAGGCGACCTGGTGCTCCGTGAGCATCGTCCCGGACCTTTCAACCCATTAGGCAAGTGGGGACCAAGGTGGATAGGACCCTACATTGTGAAGAAGATATTCTCTGGGGGAGCCCTTCAGCTGGTAGACTTAGACGGAGATCAACTACCGAAGCCGGTCAACATGGACAAGCTCAAGAAGTACTTCGCGTGACTTGGCCTCCTTAAAACAAATCGCTCGCTAGGTTGAAAATCCCGGAAAGGACGACCTAGGCAAAAATTAGAGCTAGCACAAGAAAAGAAGCCCGCTAGATTGAAAACCCGAAGGGGCGGTCTAGGCAGAAAAAAGGGTGTGCATATAAAAAAAAAAAAAAGGGCCTTATCTCACGCGAGATTACTCTACGGCCTAGAGCCATATTTTGTCCTTTTCTCAAAAATGAACTACGCTGGACCTCGAGCCTCTTGTTTAATTGCCGTAAAAGAGGAACGTAGGCAGCCTTCGGGTTCTGGTCTAATCAAATAAATAAATCAAAGTTGTCCCTTTTATTAATCGAATGCATTTCATTAATGATAATAGGGAAATCCTAACCACAATGACTAATTTGCTAAGCTAACAAACTTGAAAAATAATACTAATAAAGCGAAACAATTGATCTATCAAAGCAATCTCTTGGTACTCCTAAAGATCTAGCCTTTCATTGACTTGGTTGGCCGGCGGACATGGTCTCCACCGTCGCCGTGATCCTCCTTGCGCTTTGAGCCTCTCAAAGCGTAACTATCCTCGAGACGATCAAAGACAGATTCCGACAATCTCTTGAAGATATGGGGCCTATCCAAAGCTTGCGTCTTTCCATGCATTCCCTTGCCTCGCCTCTCGTACCAATCCCCATCAAGAAAATCCCGAGTAGGATCAGCTCGCACATTAGCAGGATCAGCACCGAGCCTCGCTTCCTTCGCAAGATACTGCTAGCTACAAAAGAATCTCTTAGCAGTGAAAGCCGCAAGTCATCAATCTTCTCTGCACTAGGATGACCGGTATGGAGGAACCAATCCAAGTATTTGTCAGACAGGAAGATGCTTGCATTAAAAGTCCGAAGGTTCGACCAACAGTCCTGATTAGTTCCTACACCCATGCTTGAGCTAGCACTGCGCAAACTCTACACCAATATAAGACACTACACGAGAAGCTCCTTCGAAAAGATAAGTGTCCCGTCGCCGACCAAACTGACTGAGCACCCGCTGGGAAAGTAGAAGGAGGAATCTCGCAAACCCGGAAGAACAACCCTGTCAAAACCCTTGGTATTGGCAACATACTTGTTCAACCTCCAATAAGGTGGACACCGTAAAATATCGGTAGTTTCGGGTCTTCGCAATCAATCAACTCACCCCCATTCATCCGCCGAAAGATCTTTGATCAACAACTTTCGTGTATGATATGTAAAAGGAGAATATTCCAATGGGGACCTATCAACTTGAGATGCTCCCTAAGCCAAATAGTCAACAGAGGGGACTCCCTTGAGTCATGACGCCAGCCCTATGCAGCTCATCAAGACCATGAAGGGTCTCACCCAAGATTAGCGGAATAATGTTCCTAGAACGTTTCCTAGCCCGCGTAACAACTTCCACCAGCTGGGAATCGACCAAGCCGTCCCTACACGTAAACAAAACATCTCCGAAAAGAGAAAGAGCCGAAAGTTCCGCTTATGGACATGAAAAGCATCATCATCGTAATCACCGCTGAAGCGTCCCGGAAAGAGGAGCAATCAACCCACTTGCGGTGAACCAACTCATAGCAAGTATCAAGGGGGATCCCTAACAATTCGTTCAAAGCCTCCGAATGATTCCTATGATACTTAGGAACAAAGAATCTCGCTACCAAAGGCATATCCAAGATAATGGCGAATTCCTCCACGGTAGGCACCATCTCATTCAAAGAAAAATTGAAAAGATGGATAGAGGGATCCCAAAATCGAGCACCCGCAATAACTTCCAATCCGGTTGGAGGTTCTTCAAAGTGAAAAGAATTCTAAATCCGAATTCTGCGATAAAATTATTGCGAGACCGGTTGCGAAACGACCTTACAAAATCCCTTGATGCTTGCTTGAAAGAGGCAATCATTTCAGAGGACAAAGAAAAATCATCGACAATCATGGACGTTGGGGCAATCTCCTTGGAAGCCATGGATCAGGGGTTTGAAAAAGAAGACAAGAGTTTCACCCTAATGTAATATCTCTAGAGTTTGAAAGGCTAGAATGAGTTATCTGGCCGGACTACAGGGTGATTTTATAGGGAAAACTGTCAAAATCCCGTTCGAAAAGGAAGAGATTTCTCGGGGTAGCGTGTCTCGTGCGAGACACCTTATCTCGCGCGAGATATCCCTACGGCAAAACAAAGAACAGCTCCGCTCAAACAAAGTCTAGCCCGACTTGACAAAGCAAGTCTCGAAAAACCTGCATGTACAGTTCATAACATGCAATAAAACACCATATTCAGACTCAAAATTGCGGCCTAACGGCCATTCCATTTCCGAAATCATGGAAAGTCGAGAAAGTTAATTAATTAAATTAGACCTAGGATTAGGGGCTAAGAAAAAAAAAAAAAAACCATTGTTTGTGCTACCTACGTGTTCCTAACAGGTACCAGAAACAAAAAAATTTGTCTTGGCCCACGCGGCCAATATGTACAGATCATCAAATCATCAAATAAAGAGAGAAAGGGAGGGGATCACGCCATCAAGTCGCTCGAGCCGCCGGCACCTCCGCCATCACCACCATGGGGGCTACCATCCCTCCTCAACCTCTTGGCTCCGCAAGTAGGGGTCATAGCCGAGGCCACTGTCGAGGCCGCCGAAGAAGCTTTCTGGAACAGTCTCTCGGACAGGTCCGACACCAAAGCCATCAACCCAGCCATATTGGTCGCTCCACGGTTGTAATCGGCCGCGGATATGGTGACCTGACAATCAAAGAAAAGAAGATGCTCAGATGAAGTCGGACATATACACTTATATGGACGAATACGAGAAACAAGACAAATGTAGAACATACCGAAGAGACATCAGCCGGGAGGCGGTAACCCTCGGGAATCTGATCAGGAGACGGGATGTGCCCCATCATCGGCATGCTCCCCATCATATACGTGTAGCTCAAAGGGCCGTAATCCGGGGCAAAAGACAGAGAACCAGTAGCCTGGGAGGAAGTGCTAGGGGCTGAAGAACCCGGCGAAGGGGGAGGCAGAGCCACGAGCATGTGATCGCCTATCCCCACCGTGAGGGGGACCCATCAACCGAGGCAAAAACTCCGCATAAGAAGCCCCGGGGATCACGCAAGCCGTCGCCGCATCACCCGCCAAAAGACCTGCATAATCATCCTCTGGAATAGAGTGGGTGGGATACATCACCCTCGGCGGATCCGCCGGCACCCTATACGCTTCTCTACCCCGCTCATGCTGTGGGAAGACCCGCTCACCAAGGTACATGGTATCTCCCTCTAAAGACGCCAGCATCCTCTGCATCCCGGTAGCATCCCAAACGCGATGCACCTCCAGCTCTAACAAGGTCCAAGGATACAGGCCCAACCTCTCGTACTCAAAGGTATCCAACATGGCCCGCGCCTCCGCCACCGTCAGAGTCCAATCCTGGTTCTCCTCCTCATCAACAGTCCGATTCGGGTGGCTCCACCTCCTGATATCTGGGAACAACGGGGTCCGGCTCTCCAACTCAAACTCCGTACAGCCCAAAGACAACAGTGTAGCCCCACATCTCGCACAAGAAAGCAGATCAAACTCAAGATAAAACTCAGATAGAGCATACAGACGAAGAGCGTAAACAAAATCGAGAGCATACTCTCCTGTGCATAAGAATACCCCGACAGAGAGTCCTTGGTATTCCTACATGCCTCATCCATGGCATGGTAGGAGGCTAGCCCCGCCGAGCCCCAATCATAGCCGCTCACTTCATCCAGATCAACCAACAAGCGTAACAAAGAAAGACGGGCCGTAGAAGAATGGTTCGCAAAAATAGTCTCGTAAAGGATATACCGTAGGGCACCCTCACCAACCGATCAATATTCACATTCGGCTTCTCCGAGTAGTCCTCAATCACGCCGGAGGGGTGTCAACTCAGCAGAAGATACCCCTTAACCTTGTTAGGGGGGAAACCAATCAATCGCTCCACGCCGCCGGACTCCGCAGGCTTATAATTCGGAAACTTCGCAGGGGATCGCCAATGAACTCTAACCCCATGATAGCAAGAAAATCAGCCGGAGTCATAGTCGCTTCCCGAAGCGCAAGTGAACGGTGTGGGTAGTGTCCCACCACCTCTCCCGAATAGCCTGGAGAACTTGGGAGTCCGCCTTATTCCCTGGAGATTGTCAATGAAAGTCAACAAACCCGCTTGGCCACCCTAGCTCGGACGCCGTCAAGATCCTTGATCTTGTCCCACACCGCCTTAGCCATTTTCGGACTCCCCGACAGCTCTTAATTGGCTTGTACGACCGCAAAACAGAGGAAAAACAGAGAGGACAACATTAGAAATCATTCCAAATCAAGAAATCAATGAAATAGAAGAAATTTTTCATTGGGGCATTTCATCGAACACTTGGCGTGCGTACAAGAAAAGCTTGCCCAAGGATGTCAATCATAATCCGAATCAACCTCTCCTACAATCCATGATGTGTAGGAGGCTCATACGCACACAATGCAACAACAAGCATCCGAAGAAATGCACAAAATTAAAGCATGCAAGGGGAACCTAGCTCTAAGCACAAACATGAACAAAAAGCCATTGATGAAATTTGAATTCAAGGGAAAGGGAGTTCAAACTCAATGCAATACAAGAATCAAGAGTTGAGAAAAAAGCTCTTACCAAGCCCTCCCGGACAGCGGTAGAGATGTGGGCATGCCTATCGAATGTGAGATCATCGCGGGGATAATCCTTCCCTAGTAAATAACTCCCCAAGATAGGATTTCTTTGTTCTTGAGCCATCGATTATGGAAGGAGGAGGGATTGAGAATGGATTAGGAGGAGAATCACCAATCAAATCCACGAAAAAATTGCAAAGAAAGCGACCTTGGCTTGAGCTAGGGAGGGAATTTTGGAAAAGATGTTTTCAAAATAAACAAGAGCTGCTGTTTATATGCCCCGACAGTAGATATCTCGCGCGGTATATCATATCTCGCGGCGAGATAAACCTTCTGGAAAAGGACAAAATTGTCCTCGACAATAAGCGTCTACGCAACGTCAAAGTTCAAAATTTTGACACATTTACCCTTGGAAATGATAAACTAGCAGGGAAACGTGGAAAAACCGGCACCGCAAGTCACGGAACGAGCCAAACGTGACGCCCGCACAATCGCCCGGTACGGCACCAGTCGCCCGAGAAACCGAGTGGTCCAAAGATCAACTCAATCCACATGATTCAGAGCCCAGACAGGTGGATCGTCATCAGAAAAAGCCCGATTCAACGCCCAAACAGGTGGATCGTCAAACCAAAAGCTCGGTCCAACGCCCAAACAGGTGGATCGTCAAATCAAAAGCCCGGTCCAACGCCCAAACAGGTGGATCGTCATCAGAAAAAGCCCGGTCCAACGCCCAGACAGGTGGATCGTCGAACCAAAAGCCCGATTCAACGCCCAAACAGGTGAATCGTCATCCCCAACAACAAAAAGCCCGATTCGGAGCCCAGAAAGGCGAATCGTCACAAAAAGGACTCAGAGGGCCGGACAGGTGAGCCTTTGTGTTCTAACATGATTCCCGCAGGTTCGGAGCCCAGACAGGCGAATCTTCAGATAGGCAGGTATATTCTGAATTGGGTCTTGATTTGATTCCTCAGTATGAATTTACCTTTTCGAAAATAAAATCTCCGCGATTTTCAAATGATTTTCAAAATACCTAAAGCAGCCTTTTCGTGTTTTGGAGTCGAACTATGTTTTGGTCTGATTCTCCGATAGAGATACGTAGGCAGCCGTGCGGCACGACCATCCCGATGTTCAGAATGATGTCTTTTCTATCGTCGACATGACTTCTTTCATAAGACTTGTCGCCGAGGGGCTCTGTAGACACCCCATTCTGAACACATCGGAACATACTTATACCACTCTAAGTCTCGCTTTGAGTCAAGAAGTAGAAATCCACCATTTCGTCATGTTTCGTTAAGTTTTGACTAACTACCGTTAGTTTGGGACTAAACTGCATACGAGATAACGAGGAAAGGACAAAAGCTGCCCACAGAGCAATATCTCGCCGCGAGATGGCGTGTCTCGCGCGAGATATCCCCTCCTCCGGTGCAGACGGCACTTGCCCTCGTCGATTTCAACCTCTTTTCGAGATAAAACTTTATCTCTCCGGCCAACCAATGGGAGAGGAGTTCTAGAACCATCTGATAGGGTTTTAACTCTCCACTTCTTCATATCCAACCTCTATAAATACTTGGTGACTTCCAAGGGATCGGGGGTCGGAAGTCGAAAATCCCAAACCTCGAATTTACACAACACACACATTTTGTCGTTTTCTTTCCCTGAAGGAATCCCTCAAAATCACCCTAAAAACTCACCTCATAGTTTGTTTGTCAACCTTGTTGATAAACAAGCATCAATCTCCAAACCAAGGACCAAGGCGAAGCTCTGTCCGTGTGAAGGGTCGACTCTAAACTTGAGTCGAAACTCTGCCCAAATCACCTCACGCAAGGTAATTCCTAAAACTTCCTTCTAATTGATTGTTAGAGTGGTATAAGTCCATAGAATCTAGGATCGGCCTAGAGCCTCTCCAAATCATGGAGACGGTCTCGAAGCAATCGATTCTACATTCCGTTTGACCTTGTCAAATGGACCTTTATTTGTAATATTTAGATTCGTTTTTTTTACTTCTTCTTTTGAAAAACCTCTCTTTTCTTTAGCAAGACCGATCTCCGGATTGGGTGAAATGGATGCCTTCTAAACCTACCCATTTCATAACCTAAGCCCCGAACTCAAATCTCTTTCAAATGGTTTTTCTATGTTTCCAATCAAATAATATAGGTGGCGACTCATAAAAAATAAAAAGGAATCAGAATTTCTTTCTCGCAACGCTACAGTACTTAATGTATTCTTGGCATATTGTGGTACCGTAATAGAATCCATAATATTAAGAGAGTATTTAGGATTGTAATCCGGCCATCTAACCGTGTCGATCCTAGCTTCAGTGAATGAATCCTAGAAGTTGAGTTGATATTTTATAAGTAAAAATTATGCATAGAATGATGGTGAAGTGAAATCCAATCTATAAATCCCTGCTCATAATTTGTTTTCTCGTTTAGTTAGTTTTTGTTATTCATTTTATGCTTTTAGTACTAAATCAAATCTATAAACTGTGGTTACTAAATTCACTGCTTCTACTTTATTTGTTTACCAACGAGTCTCTGTGGATTCGGCCCCTGCTTGTGCATACTGCTACACCGGTAGTGAGTACACTTTCTCGGTTTTTATTACAAGAGGGAGATTTCCTCCATCAAGTGTGCGGGATGGCTATGATTCCTTTATTTGCGAAAATGATTTTTTTATTATTATTATTATTTGAAAAGGGGTGATAAAAGAAAATAACGCACACACACTCCCACAGAGATACAATAATCAAGGATCAATAATATTGATCATGGGGAACTGCCCCACAATCACAATCTGCACCAAGAACAAATTACTGCAAATGGACCCTTTTTGTCGCACTACACAGGACAGTCAGGGCATTCTCTGTCGCGTGACAGAAGGATCCAATCCCAGAATCTGAACAGCAATCAAAAATCAGCCCCAGCCTCCAAGCACGATGCAATATCTCAGTCCCAGCACCAGCACAAACAAAGAGGGACACAAGGGGGAAGGGGATAAAACAAAGCACTTAATGCATTTACACACATATAATGTCATACACAAAGCACACACAAATGAATGAAATGAATGTTGAAAAATCATGAAAGTTTGACCCACTTTTGAAAACCAAGTTTCAAGTCCCCAGCGGAGTCGCCACTGAATGAACGTTCGCCGAAAAAATGAGAATAATAGGGAGTCGACACGCCGTTTTTAAGGAAACATTGAAAACCTTTTATTGAGAAAATGGGTTCAGGGGTCAGGTTACGTGTTGGGAAGAACCGAGAGTTCACCCAACATGCCTCGTCCGTAGATGAGTCTTTCTAGGTTCAACATTCAAGACATTCAAAAGTGTGTGCAAAGTGTGTGACAAAATATGTATAAAATGCATTTTAATGCTTTGTTTTATTGCTCAAAGAAAGGAATTACAACTTGGGATTCATTTAATTCAGGAGACCACCACCTGATTACATAGGAATGAAACAACTTACAACTGAAAAATAACCAGCTGCACATAGGCCAAGTATGTCGCACGACGCAGAACCATGAATGGCCAGTTGTGTCGTGGGACATACTCAGCCATCTGCAGAGGTTTTACAATCAATGAATTACAGAGATAATAAATGACAATCCGAGATTAACAAAAAAAAATAGAAATCAGGTCCCAACGACCTCAGAGATAACCAATTGGTAGATGAGTGTGGATATAAAATAATCCACACTCACCTTACCAATTCATGCCCAACGCACTACATCAATACAAGAGCATCCATTATCACTATGATAAATGTACGAAACAGGTCCCAACTGTTGGTGTAATGCCCTAGGCTTTAGTTATGTTTAACTGAAAATCGTTATGTATCATCTTTATCGTTTATGTTTATTATTTGATTATTATATAGTTTGCATATTTATTGTAATAATCTCCGTCCCTAATTATTAAGAGAATAATTAGTATAATTGTCAATGGATAATCATATGATGATTATATGCATAGAGATGCACATTGAAATTATGGGTACTTGTTAGAGAACAAGTGACTGGACTTGACCCGTATGAGATTTATGTCATGGTCAAATGTCATAATTAAATCTCATATGGTCACTTCATTTAGTCCCTAGACCTGAGATTATCATGACCTTACATATGATGAAAGTCATGTTTGATTTTAGTCAAACGATATCTTAACACGATATTTATAAAGACTATCTTTGGCATGATTGGATTCATGATGGGAAGGATGATAAGTCAAGATGGAATTTGTCCCTCGGAAGAGAGATGTTTTGCTTGGGCCCCTCGATGAGTGATAATGATGAAAGCGTGTGGCCACACCCCAATATGATTGGACTATCATTATACTCAAGATCGAGAAAGCATTGAACAAATACAAGTTGACGTGGACCATAACTTGTGTTCAATATAACATCGTGAGACAAAGGGAGAAATGGAAGTGTACCATTGGAAACGTGAACTCTTACGTTATATTATTTGGGTAGACATAATGGCTTGCTAGAGTCCGCTTATGTCTTATGAGAGTCGATATGATCGAACTCATTGCCAACATAATATAATCCTATTGGGTCACACCCAACTAGAATGAATTGGTTAAACCAAAGGAAGAATGATTGAGAGTTCCAGCATATGGCAACGTTTGTCACGCGACATACTTAGCCAACTGGCTAAGTATGTCACGCGACATAACTAGCCACTGGCTAGTTATGTCACGCGACATAACTAGCCACCAGACGCGTTTTGTTTAAATGTGCAAGAAACAAAGAATGGAAAGCCACTCAAATAAGGTAAATTAAACCTATGCATGGGAATGGAGCAAGAGTTGCAACATTAGCCATAGGGACTTATGAAGTCACTTTACCTTGTGGACTAATACTTGTTTTGAACAAGTATGACTACGTTCCGGATTTGAGTAGGAATATTATTTCCGTTTCTTAAATGGATAATGAAGAATATAATTTTCTTATTTTCAATAAGAAGTTTTATATTTATTTAATGATATGCCTTATTGTAATGCATATGTCATTGAATGGTCTTCATATCCTTGAAGATGAGAAACAAAATAATGTTGAAGATATCTATAATATAAATGGGAAATCTAAACTGAATAATATGAACAACGCGTTCATATGGCATTGTCGGCTTGGTCAAATAAATAAGAAACATATATCTAAACTCCATTAAAATGGACTTTTAGACTCATATGACCATGAATCATTTGAGGAATGTGGATCTTATTTATTGGGATTGTTGACCAAACCACCCTACACTAAGAGTAGTGGGAGGGCTAGTGACTTATTAGTCATTATACATGAGATGTATGTGGACTATTAAGCAACATTGCTAGGGGAAGATTTTGGTATTTCATAACATTTACCAATGACTTATCTAGATATGACTATGTCTATCTGATGAACTCCAAAGGTGAATCGTTTGAGATGTTTCGGACATTTCAAGATGAAGTACAAAACAAACTTGGCAGAACTATTAAGTACTTCGATTAGATCGAGGTGATGATATTTGAGCCAAGAGTTTAACAATCATCTCAAAACTATGAAATCGTTTCAGAGTTGACTCCACCCGGAACACCACATTGTATGGTGTGTCTGAAAGGAGGAATTGAACCTTGTAGGACATGGTTCGTTCGATGATGTGTCAATTAGACTTTCCTATTTCCTATTTCTTTTGAGGATATGCATTAGAAATAATGCGGTTACACTGAATTGAGTCCTTACTAAATTGGTTCCTAAGGCCCCACATGAGATGTGGCATGGAAGAAAACTTAGTTTGTCTTTCATGAAGATTCGGGGTTGCGAATCTTATGTAAAGAAACTTGTCTCTTATAAGTTAGCACCAAATTTGACAAAGTTATTTTCGGAAATTAATCTTACAACCGCAAAGAGAACAAAACGTTTGTTGCTCTACACGATTTGTTTCTTGAGAAATACTTTCTCAATAAAGAATCTAGTGGGAGTAAAATTAATCTTAAAGAAAGTTCAAGAACCTGAAAATGACAAGGATCCAAGAGTAGAGACGGAACCAAGTTCACAAAGGAGTTGTGGAACCGGTTCAAGATACACAAGTCCATCGTAGATCGGATAGGTTACAATCCGAACCAAGAAATATTGATTTCTCATATCAGAAAGTAATAAGGTGGAAGTCATTGAGAATGACAATCCTACTTCCTATCTTGAGGCGATGTCCACTCCTAATTTGGATAAATGGTTAGGAACCATAGAATTCGAATTACAATCCATGTTTGACAATCATGTTTGGAACTTGATTGGACTACCTGAAGGTGTAAAAACTAAAGGGTGCAAGTAGGTCTTCAAAGACCGACATGTATGTGAAGGTGTATACTTTCATGACTAAGGATTGTAACAAAGGGATTTAGGAAAATTCATAGTATTAACTATGATGAAACCTTTTTGCCAGTTACAATGTCGAAGTCTATTAGAATTTCAAATTGCCATGATCGCATATTATGACTATGTGATATGACAAATGGATGTCAAACGACTTTCTTTAAATTGAAAGATTATTAAGGATGTGTATAGTACACAACCCAAATAGTTTGACGATCCAAGAAACTCTAATAAAGTATGCATGTTGCAAAGATCCATGAGATGGGTTGAAATAAGCTTCAAGGAATTGGAATCTTCGTTTTGATGAATTGATCAAAGAGTTTGACTTCATCAAGAAACAAAGATGAATCTTGTGTATGCATGAAATTCAGTGGGAGCATAGTATTATTTCTATTGTTTTATTACAATGATATCTTACTCATTGGAAAAACAAGTTTCGACACTTAAGACTGTCAAGTCTTGGTCAAGGAAAGGTTTTTCAATGAATGATATAGGTGAAGCCGCTTATATCCTTGGCATCAAGATCTATAGAGATGGATCTAGAAGGATAAATTGGTTTGAGTCAAAGTGTTCACATTGACAAGATTCTTAGAAGGGTCTAAGAAGAATGGCTTGTCAATGGGTCATGGTATTTCTCTTAGCAATATTCATTGTCTTATGACAACTGATGAGCAAAAGGGAAATGAATGAAGTTCCATATGCTTCGGCATTTGGATCTGTCATGTACGCCATGATTTATACTAGACTCGGCATCTCATATGCTCTAAGCATGATGAGTCAATACCAATCTGATCCCGATGTAAACCATTGGATGGCAGTCAAGATGATCCTTATGTACTTAAGAAGAACTAAGGATATGTTCTTGGGATTTGAAAGATTGGAAGTTAATCTTGTTGTAAGGGTTACATAGATTCTAGCTTCCAAACTAATAAAGTTATTTTAAAATCGCAATTAGGATTTGTGTTTATGCTTATTAGAGGTGCAGTTTTGATTGGAAGAGTTCCAAGCAGAAATTGTAGCCAATTCTACTACTAAGGCCGAATTTTAGCAACATATGATCTAGCCAAAAGAGGAAGTTTGGATCAAAAGTTCATTAGTATTTTGGAAATGTTCCAAGTATCACTAATCGGTGAAACTTTTGTTATGAAAATTGTGGTACCATTTGTGCAATCAATCGAACCAAGGTCACAACAGCGATCCAAACACTCACTTAGACGTTCTTCGAGGAATTCATAAAGAATGAGAAGACGTTAAAATATACAAAGTATCAACCGATGATGACATAAGGGATTCACTAACAAAAACCCTCACATAGGCAGAAGCATGGTGGGCATGTTAGATCCATGAGTATTCGATACATAAATGGAGCCTAGTGCAAGTGGGAGACTGTTGGTGTAATGCCCTAGGCTTTAGTTATGTTTAACTGAAAACCGTTATGTATCATCTTTATCGTTTATGTTTATTATTTGATTATTATATAGTTTGCATATTTATTGTAATAATCTCCGTCCCTAATTATTAAGAGAATAATTAGTATAATTGTCAATGGATAATCATATGATGATTATATGCATAGAGATGCACATTGAAATTATGGGTACTTGTTAGAGAACAAGTGACTGGACTTGACCCGTATGAGATTTATGTCATGGTCAAATGTCATAATTAAATCTCATATGGTCACTTCATTTAGTCCCTAGACCTGAGATTATCATGACCTTACATATGATGAAAGTCATGTTTGATTTTAGTCAAACGATATCTTAACACGATATTTATAAAGACTATCTTTGGCATGATTGGATTCATGATGGGAAGGATGATAAGTCAAGATGGAATTTGTCCCTCGGAAGAGAGATGTTTTGCTTGGGCCCCTCGATGAGTGATAATGATGAAAGCATGTGGCCACACCCCAATTGGACTATCATTATACTCAAGATCGAGAAAGCATTGAACAAATACAAGTTGACGTGGACCATGACTTGTGTTCAATATAACATCGTGAGACAAAGGGAGAAATGGAAGTGTACCATTGGAAACGTGAACTCTTACGTTATATTATTTGGGTAGACATAATGGCTTGCTAGAGTCCGCTTATGTCTTATGAGAGTCGATATGATCGAACTCATTGCCAACATAATATAATCCTATTGGGTCACACATGTTGGTGTAATGCCCTAGGCTTTAGTTATGTTTAACTGAAAACCGTTATGTATCATCTTTATCGTTTATGTTTATTATTTGATTATTATATAGTTTGCATATTTGTTTATAATAATCTCTGTCCCTAATTATTAAGAGAATAAATTAGTATAATTGTCAATGGATAATCATGTGATGATTATATGCATAAGAGATGCACATTGAAATTATGGGTACTTGTTAGAGAACAAGTGACTGGACATGACCCGCATGAGATTTATGTAATGGTCAAATGTCATACTTAAATCTCATACGGTTACTTCATTTATTTCCTAGACCTGAGACTATCATAACCTTACATATGATGAAAGCCATGTTTGATTTTAGTCAAACGATATCTTAACACGATATCTATAAAGGCTATCATTGGCATGATCGGATTCATGATGGGAAGGATGATAAGTCAAGAAGGAGTTTGTCCCTCGGAAGAGAGATGTTATGCTTGGGCCCCTCGATGAGTGATAATGATGAAAGTGTATGGCCGTACCCCAATATGATTGGAATTATCATTATACTCAAGAATCGAGAAAGCATTGAACAATAACAAGTCGACAAGGACCATGACTTGTGTTCAATATAACATCGTGAGACAAAAGGGATAAATGGAAGTACACCGTTGGAAACGTGAACTCTTACGTTGCATCATTTGGGTAGACATAATGGCTTGCTAGAGTCCGCTTATGTCTTATGAGGTTCGATATGATCGATCTCATTGCCAACATGATGTAATCCTATTGGGTCACACACAACTAGAATGAATTGGTTAAACCGGAGGAAGAATGATTGAGAGACACAGAAACTGGCTACTTATGTCACGCGACATATCAAGCCAATGGCTTGATATACCGCGCGACATAATAGGCCAATACGTGGTATTGACAGCCTGTCTCTCCTAATTTGATTAGAAGAAGTATTTACACTATTTGTAGTATAAATACAGGGTTCTGTCAGACCTAAAAACCCTAGCCGAAATTTTAAAGCAAAATTCACAATCAAATTCTCTCAATATTCTTCAAGGTTTAGATCTAGCAATCAACAAGAAATTGTTCTTGGATTCATTCGAAGGTGTGGATACCAAAAGAGGGTCTTCGCTCGTTCATCGATCAAGACCTAGAGTTCAAGCAAGTTGAAGAACGAAGTTTGTGATTCAATATCACATAATCAAATCGTTCGATAGCTCAAGACCGGAAAGCGTTTCAAGGTTGGTTTAATTCTATTTCATTGATATTCAAATTAATTGTATAGAACGGATCCTAGGGCTTCTTGGGTTTTATGATTTTAATGCTTAATTCCGCTGCGCATGGACCCGTAAAACCCAACAGTGGTATCAGAGCCCCGTTCGTATGATTAAGTTTGAATTAACATGCTAGGTTTAAGATATAAATTGTTTATATGCTTATTGCATGTTTTATATGTGATAGAATTTTAATTGTTTATGTGAAACAATGTGAAAATCGTTTTCAATTTATGCTGAATTAAATCTGTAAAAAGGCCGTTTTATGTGATTTAATTGGCATGTAATCCGTATTAGTTCGAACTGGAAATCCCGTTACTGGGCCGCTTTAGTCGCGCGACATGATGAGCCATGAGGAATTCGCATTAATCGGCTGTTACGTCGCGCGACATATCAAGCCTGCAGGTCGATGTTGTCACGCGACATAATAAGCCAAAACTGGGCAGATCAGTTTGTTCAATTTTTCGCTATTCGTGATTGTGTTTACAATCGATATGTTGATATGAAAACTGGATGTTATAAAAATTGAGTTTATAAGTCCGCGATAGATTGATTCATTGATATACATGATTAATTGATTAAAATATGATTTTAATAATTATTGCTATGTATATGAAAATCTGGATGTTATGAAATTGAGTTTATAAGTCCATGCTAGATTGATTCATTGATATGCATGATTAATTGATTAAAATATGATTTTAATAATTATTGCGATGCATGAATTATTTGTTCTTAAGTGTTAAGAATTTTATTAGATGTTTAGTTGAAACATTGAATTGTGATTTCCTAAAATGTTTAGTTGAAACATGATATTTAGTTTCCTAATATGTTTAGATTTAGACATTGTAAATTTTGGATTTTATGATTGTTTATGGAAACAAGTCATAATTACGCGAAATTTTAAAAGGAAACTAATTGTTTATAAAAGGTAGTGATTATGTTGCCAAATCAGAGTTGATTTCTAATTGTGCATGACTAGGAGAGTTCTGTCTAAGGAAGAGTTGGTACTTAAGTAGTCCTTGTGGCTCACCTATCTTCCCCGGGAACTTACCTGGTGCATGATTTTGACTATCTTTCTGACATGCTTATAATCTACCTTTAAAGAACCTTCATTTAACTTTTAAGTTCTTTATGCCAATCCATGATTTAAACACTTGAGACCACTCGGATAGTTTTGGGTGGGCTTGCCATAGCAAGGTGCTTTGATTCTATTCCGTTTGCGAGCAAGATGAGGAAATGGTGGTTCCTATACGTTTAAAATGGATGAACTTAATTGGGTTATCAAAATGGTTTTGGACCCAAGGCATAAGATGAGATTAAAATATGCTTAGACATATGATGTCTTAAATAAATCTCATAAAAGATCCTAAGAGTCATATATGATATGATTGATGTTTTCTACCTAATTAGTTTGATCTTGAGCGGTGCGCCATAGCGTACTTGAGATCAAATTAAAGATGGATCTTAGTCCTAAGAGTCATATACGATATGATTGATGTTTTTCTACCTAATTAGTTTAATCTTGAGCGGTGCGCCATAGCGTACTTGAGATTAAATTAAAGTTGGATCTTAGCCCATTAAATACATATTATGCTTATTAGCATTGGAAGGTGTATGATTTAGTGGGAGTATTTGTAAAATACATTATTTGCTCTTAAATGATAAATGTGTTGATATTGATATGTGTTCATATAATTTGTATATTTTGTTGTAGAAATAGCATTACATAATGATAATTGCGATTCGTCCTTATGAAGGACAAAGTTCGAAAGGAACGTATACATATAATTCCGATTGGATCGAAGCCTAAAGAATGGTTCTTGGGTAAATGTGTACGTTCTTGACGAATCCGTTCCTATCGAACCCATTGCAAATGTTGCAAAGGGCAAATAAGGAAGCAACATTAGAAACATATTGATGGTTCCGACAATATTGCTTGCCTTGTAATTGCCATTATGTTTAAAGGCTCTTGTGAAGAACCTTGAGTACATGATAACTATTCTTCTCGTTCTAGCATAACGCAAAAGGGGAAATGTTCCAAGTGCATGCTAGGCAAAAGATATATGTTGTGGTGAAGGCTTTTAATTCATGAGATGAAAGAAGGAGCAATCCGCAAATTGTGTTAATGGTTGACACAAGAAAAGGGTTCATAAAGGAAGGAAAAGAAGGTAAAGCAAAAGTTGCTAAACCTAGGACAAATGTTGTCAAAGCCGAAGAGGCTAAACCCAAAAGTGTCTCAAAAGGATGCATTTTGCTATCATTGCAATAAGATTGTCTTTGGAAGCAAAGTTGCAAGGCTTATTAGGAAGGCCTAAAAGGTGAAGAAGGACAATATGATTGCTACTACTTCAAGTATCTATATGATAGATATTTTCCTTTCGACTTCTTGTTCTTGGGTATATGATACCGGATTGGATCCCACATTTGTCTAAATGTGCAAGGAACAAAGAATAGAAAGCTACTCAAATAAGGTAAATTAAACCTAAGCATGGGAATGGAGCAAGAGTTGCAACATTAGCCATAAGGGACTTATGAAGTCACTTTGCCTTGTGAAGTAGTACTTGTTTTGAACAAGTATGACTACGTTCTGGATTTGAGTAGGAGTATTATTTCCGTTTCTTAAATGGATGATGAAGGATATAATTTTCTTATTTTTAAATAAGAAGTTTTATATTTATTTAATGATATGCCTTATTGTAATGCATATGTCATTGAATGGTCTTCATATCCTCAAGATGAGAAACAAAATAACATTGAAGATATCTATAATATAAATGGGAAATCTAAACCGAACAATATGAACAACGCGTTCATATGGCATTGCCGGCTTGGTCAAATAAATAAGAAACATATATCTAAACTCCATTAACATGGACTTTTAGACTCATATGACCATGAATCATTTGAGGATTTTGGATCTTATTTATTGAGATTATCGACCAAACCACCCTACACTAAAGTAGTGGGAGGGCTAGTGACTTATTAGTCATTATACATAAGATGTATGTGAACTATTAAGCAGCATTGCTAGGGAGGATTTTGGTATTTCATCATATTTCACTAAAAACTTATCTAGATATGATTATGTCTATCTGATGAAGTCCAAAGGTGAATTGTTTGAGATGTTTCGAACATTTCAAAGATGAAGTACAAAACAACTTGGTAAAACTGTTAAGTACTTCGATTAGATCGAGGTAATGAATATTTGAGCCAAGAGTTTGACAATCATCTCAAAACTATGAAATCGTTTCAAAGTTGACTCCAACCGGAACACCACAATGAATGATGTGTCTGAAAGGAGGAATTGAACCTTGTAGGACATGGTTCGTTCGATGATGTGTCAATCAGACTTTCCTATTTCCTATTTCCTTTTGAGAATATGCATTAGAAATAATGCGGTTACACTGAATCGAGTCCCTACTAAATCGGTTTCTAAGGCCCCACATGAGATGTGGCATGGAAGAAAACTTAGTTTGTCTTTCATGAAGATTTGGGGTTGCGAATCTTATGTAAAGAGACTTGTCTCTTATAAGTTAGCACCAAATTTGACAAAGGTTATTTTCGGAAATTAATCTTACAACCGCAAAGAGAACAAAATGTTTGTTGCTTCTATACGATTCGTTTCTTGAGAAATAGTTTTTCAATAAAGAATCTAGTGGGAGTAAAATTAATCTTGAAAGAAGTTCAAGAACCCGAAAATAATATGGAACCAAGAGTAGAGACAGTAACCAAGTTCACAAAGGAGTTGTGAAACCGGTTCAAGATGCACAAGTCCATCGTAGATTGGATAGGTTACGATCCGAACTCAAGAAATAGTGATTTCTCGTTGCGGAAAGTGATGAAGTGGAAGTCATTGAGAATGACGATCCTACTTGCTATCAAGAAGCGATGTCCTCTCCTAATTTGGATAAATGGTTAGGAACCATGGAATCCAAATTACAATCCATGTTTAACAATCAAGTTTGGAACTTGATCGGGCTACTTAAAAGTGTAAAAACTAAAGGATGCAAGTAGGTCTTCAAAGACCAACATGGATGTGAAGGTGTATACTTTCATGACTAAGGATTGTAACAAAGGGATTTAAGCAAATTCATAGTATTGACTATGTTAAAACCTTTTCGCCAATTACAATGTCGAAGTCTGTTAGAATTTCAATTGCCATTATCACATATTGTGACTATGTGATATGACAAATGGATGTCAAACGACTTTCTTTAAATGGAAAGATTATTAAGGATGTGTATAGTACACAACCCGAATAGTTTGACGATCCAAGAAACTCTAATAGAGTATGCATGTTGCAAAAATCCATGAGATGGGTTGAAGCAAGCTTAAAGGAATTGGAATCTTCGTTTTGATGAATTGGTCAAAGAGTTTGATTTTATCAAGTACGAAGATGAATCTTGTGTATGCATGAAATTCAGTGGGAGCATGGTATTATTTCTATTGTTTATTACAATGATATCTTACTCATTTGAAAAACAAGTTCGACACTTAAGACTGTTAAGTCTTGGTCAAGGAAAGGTTTCTCAATGAAAGATATGGGTAAAGCCGCTTACATCCTTGGCATCAAGATCTATAGAGATAGATCTAGAAGGATAAATTGGTTTGAGTCAAAGTGTTCACATTAACAAGATTCTTAGAAGAGTCTAAGAAGAGTAGCTTGTCAATGGGTCATGGTATTTCTCTTAGCAATTTTCATTGTCTTATGACAAGTGATGAGCAAAAGGGAATGAATGAAGTTCCATATGCTGCGGCACTTGGATCTGTCATGTATGCCATGATTTGTACTAGACTCGACGTCTCGTATGCTATAAGCATGATGAGTCGATACCAATCTGATCCTGTTGAGAACCAATGGATGGCAGTCAAGATGATCCTAAGTACTTAAGAAGAACTAAGGATACGTTCTTGGGATTTGAAAGATTGGAAGTTAATCTTGTTGTAAGGGTTACAAAGATGCTAGCTTCCAAACTAACAAAGTTATTTTAAAATCGCAATTAGAATTTGTGTTTGTGCTTATTAGAGATGCAATTTTGATTGGAAGAGTTCCAAGCAGAAGTTGTAGCCGATTCTACTACTAAGGCCATATTTTAGCAACATATGATGTAGCTGAAAGAGGCAGTTTGGATCAAAAAGGTTCATTTAGTGTTTTGGAAACACTTCAAGTGTTTTTCCAAGTATCACTAATCGATGAAACTTTTGTTATGACAATAGTGGTGCCACTTGTGCTAACAATGGAACCAAGGTCACAACAGTGATCCAAACATTCACTTAGACGTTCTTCGAGGAATTCATAAAGAATGAGAAGACGTTAAAATATACAAAGTATCAGCCGATGATGACATAAGGGATTCACTTACAAAGACACTCGCATAGGCAGAAGCATGATGGGCATGTTAGATCCATGAGTATTCGATACATAAATGGAGCCTAGTGCAAGTGGGAGACTGTTGGTGTAATGCCCTAGGCTTTAGTTATGTTTAACTGAAAACCGTTATGTATCATCTTTATCGTTTATGTTTATTATTTGATTATTATATAGTTTGCATATTTGTTTATAATAATCTCTGTCCCTAATTATTAAGAGAATAAATTAGTATAATTGTCAATGGATAATCATGTGATGATTATATGCATAAGAGATGCACATTGAAATTATGGGTACTTGTTAGAGAACAAGTGGATCGGACATGACCCGCATGAGATTTATGTAATGGTCAAATGTCATACTTAAATCTCATACGGTTACTTCATTTATTTCCTAGACACGAGACTATCATAACCTTACATATGATGAAAGCCATGTTTGATTTTAGTCAAACGATATCTTAACACGATATCTATAAAGGCTATCATTGGCATGATCGGATTCATGATGGGAAGGATGATAAGTCAAGAAGGAGTTTGTCCCTCGGAAGAGAGA
This sequence comes from Adenophora triphylla var. japonica, assembly GCA_022495995.1. Lineage (NCBI taxonomy): Eukaryota > Viridiplantae > Streptophyta > Magnoliopsida > Asterales > Campanulaceae > Adenophora > Adenophora triphylla. The sequence continues at coordinate 124,704 of JAFEMH010005862.1, read as the reverse complement.
TGTTATGCTTGGGCCCCTCGATGAGTGATAATGATGAAAGTGTATGGCCGTACCCCAATATGATTGGAATTATCATTATACTCAAGAATCGAGAAAGCATTGAACAATAACAAGTCGACAAGGACCATGACTTGTGTTCAATATAACATCGTGAGACAAAAGGGATAAATGGAAGTACACCGTTGGAAACGTGAACTCTTACGTTGCATCATTTGGGTAGACATAATGGCTTGCTAGAGTCCGCTTATGTCTTATGAGGTTCGATATGATCGATCTCATTGCCAACATGATGTAATCCTATTGGGTCACACACAACTAGAATGAATTGGTTAAACCGGAGGAAGAATGATTGAGAGACACAGAAACTGGCTACTTATGTCACGCGACATATCAAGCCAATGGCTTGATATACCGCGCGACATAATAGGCCAATACGTGGTATTGACAGCCTGTCTCTCCTAATTTGATTAGAAGAAGTATTTACACTATTTGTAGTATAAATACAGGTTACGTCGAACCTAAAAACCCTAGCCGAAATTTTAAAGCAAAATTCACAATCAAATTCTCTCAATATTCTTCAAGGTTTAGATCTAGCAATCAACAAGAAATTGTTCTTGGATTCATTCGAAGGTGTGGATACCAAAAGAGGGTCTTCGCTCGTTCATCGATCAAGACCTAGAGTTCAAGCAAGTTGAAGAACGAAGTTTGTGATTCAATATCACATAATCAAATCGTTCGATAGCTCAAGACCGGAAAGCGTTTCAAGGTTGGTTTAATTCTATTTCATTGATATTCAAATTAATTGTATAGAACGGATCCTAGGGCTTCTTGGGTTTTATGATTTTAATGCTTAATTCCGCTGCGCATGGACCCGTAAAACCCAACAACACACAACTAGAATGAATTGGTTAAACCAAATGAAGAATGATTGAGAGTTCCTGCATATGGCAACCTTTGTCACGCGACATACTTAGCCAACTGGCTAAGTATGTCACGCGACATAACTAGCCACTGGCTAGTTATGTCACGCGACATAACTAGCCACCAGACGCGTTTTGACAGCCTGGTCTCCTAATTCGATTAGGAAACATATTCATACTAAAGTAGTATAAATATGAGAGGTCTGTTAACCCTAATGGGCTGGCCGAATTTTTCAAGGGAAAATCATAACAAAATACTCTCAATATTCTTCAAGGTTTTGATCTAGCAATCATCAAGAAATCGTTCTTGGTTCATTCTTACGTGTGGATACAACAATAGAGGGTCTTCGCTCGTTTGACGATCAAGGCCTAGAGTTCCAATCTGAAGATTGAAAGGTTCTTGAAGATTGAAGATTGTGATTCAAAATCACACCAATAAATTGTTCGATAGCTCAAGACCGGAAAGCAATTAAGGTTGGTAAATTCTATCTCATAGGAATTCAATTTAATCGTATAGAACGAATCTTAGGGCTTGGGTTTTGTGTTAATTTGATGCTTAATTCCGCTGCGCATGGACCCATAAAACCCAACAGTGGTATCAGAGCCCCGTTCGTATGGTTAAGTTTGAATTAACATGCTAGAATGATTATATAAATTGTTTATATGTTCGTTGCATGTTTTGTATGCGATAGAATGTTTATTGTTTATGTGAAACAATGTGTGAATCGTTTTCTAATTATGATGAATTAAATCTGTAAAAGGGCCATTTTATATGATTTAATTGCCATGTAATCTGAATTGATTGAAATCTGGAAATCCTGTGAACTGGCTACCTATGTCGTGCGATATAGTAGGCCACATGTGGAAATCTGGTAATCTGGCTAGTTATGTCACGCGACAAAACTAGCCACTGGCTACGTATGTCACGCGACATAACTAGCCACTGGCTAGTTATGTCACTCGACATAATAAGCCAAATCTGGGCAGAATCAGTTTGTTTAATTTTTCTGCTATTCTGTGATTGTGTTTACAATCTGATATGTTTATATGATAATCTGGATGCTATAAATTTCTGAAAATAAAATTTATAGGGCTATGCTATATTAAATCATTGTTTATGATGCATGCTTAATTAATTCAAGTGTGTTTTTATTAATTGTTGCGATGCATGAATTAATTATTCTTAAGTGTTAAGAATTTTATTAGATGTTTAGTTGAAACATTGATTTATAGTTTCCTAATATGTTTAGATTTAGACATTGTAAATTTTGGATTTTATGATTGTTTATGGAAACAAGTCATAATCACGCAAAATTTAAAAGGAAACTGATTGTTTATAAAAGGTAGTGATTATGTTGTCAAATCAGAGTTGATTTCTAATTGTGCATGACTAGGAGAGTTCTGTCTAAGGAAGAGTTGGTACTTAAGTAGTCCTTGTGGCTCACCTATCTTCCTGGAAACTTACCTGATGCATGATTATGACTATCTTTGCTGAGATGCTTATAATCTACCTTAAAGAACCTTCATTTAACTTTTAAGTTCTTTATGTCAATTCATGATTAAAACACTTGAGACCACTCGGATAGTTTTGGGTGGGCTTGCCATAGCAAGGTGCTTTGATTCTATTCTGTTTGCGAGCAAGATGAGGAAATGGTGGTTCCTATACGTTTAAAGTGGATGAACTTAATTGGGTTATCAAAATGGTTTTGGACCCAAGGCATAAGATGAGATTAAAATATGCTTGGACATATGATGTCTTAAATAAATCTCATAAAAGATCCTAAGAGTCATATATGATATGATTGATGTTTTCTACCTAATTAGTTTAATCTTGAGCGGTGCGCCATAGCGTACTTGAGATTAAATTAAAGTTGGATCTTAGCCCTAAGAGTCATATACGATATGATTGATGTTTTCTACCTAATTAGTTTAATCTTGAGCGGTGCGCCATAGCGTACTTGAGATTAAATTAAAGTTGGATCTTAGCCCATTAAATGCATATTATGCTTATTAGCATTGGAAGGTGTATGATTTAGTGGGAGTATTTGTAAAATACATTATTTGCTCTTAAATGATAAATGTGTTGATATTGATATGTGTTCATATAATTTGTATATTTTGTTGTATAAGTAGCATTACATAATGATAATTGCGATTCGTCCTTATGAAGGACAAAGTTCGAAAGGAACAATACATAATGTGTACGTTCTTGACGAATCCGTTCCTACTGAACCCATTGCAAATGTTGCAAAGGGCAAATAAGGAAGCAACATTAGAAACATATTGATGATTCTGACAATATTGCTTGCCTTGTATTTGCCACCATGTTTAAAGGCTCTTATGAAGAACCTTGAGCACATGATAACTATTCTTTTGTTCTAGCATAACGCAAAAAGGAAATGTTCCAAGTGCAAGCTAGGCAAAAGATATATGTTGTGGTGAAGGCTCTTAATTCATATGATGAAAGAAGGAGCAATCCGCAAATTGTGTTAATGGTTGACACAATAAAAGGGTTCATAAAGGAAGGAAAAGAAGGTAAAGCAAAGGTTGCCAAACCTAGGACAAAAGTTGTCAAAGCCGAAGAGGCTAAACCCAAAGTGTCTCAAAAGGATGCAGTTTGCTATCATTGCAATAAGATTGTCATTGGAAGCAAAGTTGCAAGGCTTATTAGGAAGGCCTAAAAGGTGAAGAAGGGCAATATGATTGCTACTACTTCAAGTATCTATATGATAGATATTTTCCCTTCGACTTCTTGTTCTTGGGTATATGATACCGGATTGGATCCCACATTTGTTTAAATGTGCAAGGAACAAAGAATGGAAAGCCACTCAAATAAGGTAAATTAAACCTATGCATGGGAATGGAGCAAGAGTTGCAACATTAGCCATAGGGACTTAGGAAGTCACTTTACCTTGTGGACTAATACTTGTTTTGAACAAGTATGACTACGTTTCGGATTTGAGTAGGAATATTATTTCCGTTTCTTAAATGGATAATGAAGAATATAATTTTCTTATTTTCAATAAGAAGTTTTATATTTATTTAATGATATGCCTTATTGTAATGCATATGTCATTGAATGGTCTTCATATCCTTGAAGATGAGAAACAAAATAATGTTGAAGATATCTATAATATAAATGGGAAATCTAAACCGAATAATATGAACAACGCGTTCATATGGCATTGTCGGCTTGGTCAAATAAATAAGAAACATATATCTAAACTCCATTAACATGGACTTTTAGACTTATATGACCATGAATCATTTGAAGAATGTGGATCTTATTTATTGGGATTGTTGACCAAACCACCCTACACTAAGAGTAGTGGGAGGGCTAGTGACTTATTAGTCATTATACATGAGATGTATGTGGACTATTAAGCAACATTGCTAGGGGAAGATTTTGGTATTTCATAACATTTACCAATGACTTATCTAGATATGACTATGTCTATCTGATGAAGTCCAAAGGTGAATCGTTTGAGATGTTTCGGACATTTCAAGATGAAGTACAAAACAAACTTGGCAAAACTATTAAGTACTTCGATTAGATCGAGGTGATGATATTTGAGCCAAGAGTTTAACAATCGTCTCAAAACTATGAAATCGTTTCAGAGTTGACTCCACCCGGAACACCACATTGTATGGTATGTCTGAAAGGAGGAATTGAACCTTGTAGGACATGGTTCGTTCGATAATGTGTCAATTAGACTTTCCTATTTCCTATTTCTTTTGAGGATATGCATTAGAAATAATGCGGTTACACTGAATTGAGTCCTTACTAAATCGGTTCCTAAGGCCCCAAATGAGATGTGGCATGGAAGAAAACTTAGTTTGTCTTTCATGAAGATTTGGGGTTGCGAATCTTATGTAAAGAAATTTGTCTCTTATAAGTTAGCACCAAATTTGACAAAGTTATTTTCGGAAATTAATCTTACAACCGCAAAGAGAACAAAACGTTTGTTGCTCTACACGATTTGTTTCTTGAGAAATAGTTTCTCAATAAAGAATCTAGTGGGAGTAAAATTAATCTTAAAGAAAGTTCAAGAACCTAAAAATGACAAGGATCCAAGAGTAGAGACGGAACCAAGTTCATAAAGGAGTTGTGGAACCGGTTCAAGATACACAAGTCCATCGTAGATCGGATAGGTTACAATCCGAACCAAGAAATATTGATTTCTCATATCAGAAAGTAATAAGGTGGAAGTCATTGAGAATGACAATCCTACTTCCTATCTTGAGGCGATGTCCACTCCTAATTTGGATAAATGGTTAGGAACCATGGAATTCGAATTACAATCCATGTTTGACAATCAAGTTTGGAACTTGATTGGACTACCTGAAGGTGTAAAAACTAAAGGGTGCAAGTAGGTCTTCAAAGGCCGACATGTATGTGAAGGTGTATACTTTCATGACTAAGGATTGTAACAAAGGGATTTAGGAAAATTCATAGTATTGACTATGATGAAACCTTTTTGCCAGTTACAATGTCGAAGTCTATTAGAATTTCAAATTGCCTTGATCGCATATTATGACTATGTGATATGACAAATGGATGTCAAACGACTTTCTTTAAATGGAAAGATTATTAAGGATGTGTATAGTACACAACCCGAATAGTTTGACGATCCAAGAAACTCTAATAAAGTATGCATGTTGCAAAGATCCATGAGATGAGATGGGTTGAAGCAAGCTTCAAGGAATTGGAATCTTCGTTTTGATGAATTGATCAAAGAGTTTGACTTCATCAAGAAACAAAGATGAATCTTGTGTATGCATGAAATTCAGTGGGAGCATAGTATTATTTCTATTGTTTTATTACAATGATATCTTACTCATTGGAAAAACAAGTTCCGACACTTAAGGCTGTCAAGTCTTGGTCAAGGAAAGGTTTTTCAATGAATGATATGGGTGAAGCCGCTTATATCCTTGGCATCAAGATCTATAGAGATGGATCTAGAAGGATAAATTGGTTTGAGTCAAAGTGTTCACATTGACAAGATTCTTAGAAGGGTCTAAGAAGAATGGCTTGTCAATTTGTCATGGTATTTCTCTTAGCAATATTCATTGTCTTATGACAACTGATGAGCAAAAGGGAAATGAATGAAGTTCCATATGCTTCGGCATTTGGATCTGTCATGTACGCCATGATTTATACTAGACTCGGCATCTCATATGCTCTAAGCATGATGAGTCGATACCAATCTGATCCCGATGTAAACCATTGGATGGCAGTCAAGATGATCCTTATGTACTTAAGAAGAACTAAGGATATGTTCTTGGGATTTGAAAGATTGGAAGTTAATCTTGTTGTAAGGGTTACATAGATTCTAGCTTCCAAACTAACAAAGTTATTTTAAAATCGCAATTAGGATTTGTGTTTATGCTTATTAGAGGTGCAGTTTTGATTGGAAGAGTTCCAAGCAGAAATTGTAGCCAATTCTACTACTAAGGCCGAATTTTAGCAACATATGATGTAGCCAAAAGAGGCAGTTTGGATCAAAAGTTCATTAGTATTTTGGAAATGTTCCAAGTATCACTAATCGGTGAAACTTTTGTTATGAAAATTGTGGTACCATTTGTGCAATCAATGGAACCAAGGTCACAACAGCGATCCAAACACTCACTTAGACGTTCTTCGAGGAATTCATAAAGAATGAGAAGACGTTAAAATATACAAAGTATCAACCGATGATGACATAAGGGATTCACTAACAAAAACCCTCGCATAGGCAGAAACATGGTGGGAAGGTTAGATCCATGAGTATTTGATACATAAATGGAGCCTAGTGCAAGTGGGAGACTGTTGGTGTAATGCCCTAGGCTTTAGCTATGTTTAACTGAAAACCGTTATGTATCATCTTTATCGTTTATGTTTATTATTTGATTATTATATAGTTTGCATATTTATTGTAACAATCTCTGTCCCTAATTATTAAGAGAATAATTAGTATAATTGTCAATGGATAATCATATGATGATTATATGCATAGAGATGCACATTGAAATTATGGGTACTTGTTAGAGAACAAGTGACTGGACTTGACCCGTATGAGATTTATGTCATGGTCAAATGTCATAATTAAATCTCATATGGTCACTTCATTTAGTCCCTAGACCTGAGATTATCATGACCTTACATATGATGAAAGTCATGTTTGATTTTAGTCAAACGATATCTTAACACGATATTTATAAAGACTATCTTAGGCATGATTGGATTCATGATGGGAAGGATGATAAGTCAAGATGGAATTTGTCCCTCGAAAGAGAGATGTTTTGCTTGGGCCCCTCGATGAGTGATAATGATGAAAGCGTGTGGCCACACCCCAATATGATTGGACTATCATTATACTCAAGATCGAGAAAGCATTGAACAAATACAAGTTGACGTGGTCCGTGACTTGTGTTCAATATAACATCGTGAGACAAAGGGAGAAATGGAAGTGTACCATTGGAAACGTGAACTCTTACGTTATATTATTTGGGTAGACATAATGGCTTTCTAGAGTCCGCTTATGTCTTATGAGAGTCGATATGATCGAACTCATTGCCAACATAATATAATCCTATTGGGTCACACACAACTAGAATGAATTGGTTAAACCAAAGGAAGAATGATTGAGAGTTCCTGCATATGGCAACGTTTGTCACGCGACATATTTAGCCAACTGGCTAAGTATGTCACGCGACATAACTAGCCACTGGCTAGTTATGTCACGCGACATAACTAGCCACCAGACGCGTTTTGACAGCCTGGTCTCCTAATTCGATTAGGAAACATATTCATACTAAAGTAGTATAAATATGAGAGGTCTGTTAACCCTAATGGGCTGGCCGAATTTTTCAAGGGAAAATCATAACAAAATACTCTCAATATTCTTCAAGGTTTTGATCTAGCAATCATCAAGAAATCGTTCTTGGTTCATTCTTACGTGTGGATACAACAATAGAGGGTCTTCGCTCGTTTGACGATCAAGGCCTAGAGTTCCAATCTGTAGATTGAAAGGTTCTTGAAGATTGAAGATTGTGATTCAAAATCACACCAATAAATTGTTCGATAGCTCAAGACCGGAAAGCAATTAAGGTTGGTAAATTCTATCTCATAGGAATTCAATTTAATCGTATAGAACGGATCTTAGGGCTTGGGTTTTGTGTTAATTTGATGCTTAATTCCGCTGCGCATGGACCCATAAAACCCAACACCAACGACCTCAAAGAGATCCAAGCTTAGATGAACGCGGATATGAAACGATCCACGCTCACCTTAGCGCGATTCATGCACAACGCATACAATCACATGAACAAGACAAGTATCATCACCACGATAAACGTATAAAACAGATCCCAACGATCAGAATATCCAAACAACTCAGAGTATACTACATACTAAAATGAAGCTACAACAAAACCAGTATAAACAGATTCTACACCATAAGCAAATTCAAGCAATGGCAGTCGCACTACACAGAAAACAGGGAGAGAGAAGGTTAGGATTCGTTACCCTCGTAGTGTCCTCAATCCTTAAACCACGTTAGGTAGAAGGATCTTCAACTCAGCTCCAGAAATAGATTCGAACTCTCGGACCGAAGTTACTGTGCAGCTTCAAATACACTTGTGTGTTGAACGGGCTTGGGACCGGAACAGGGAAAGAAGAAGGCAATCAGGTTTTTGGTGTTATTGAGAGGGATTTGGTCGGTGAGAAGGGGGGACTGAGGAAGATTTGGATTATTCTGGCCAATTAGAGAAGGGAGAGGACAGAGAGGGGCAATTGGTGGTTGGAAGTAAGGAGATCGAACACGGTTGATTTGGAGCGGTGTTGGAAGTTGAGGGGGAATTGGAGGTCGCCGGTGGTGGGTTCAGAGAAGGAACTCGATGAGGAATTGATTGAGGTGGAGATTGGGTCGTTGTTTGGTGAAGCGGCGGTTGTTGGAGTTTACTTTGGCCGGAGAGAGATGGAGGTTGAAGTCGGCGAATGGGTTTTGTGAGGGAGGCTTAGTGAGGACGACGATGGCATTTAGAGAGAGAGGCTGGTGGAGATGGCGATTCCGGGGAGCAACAATGGTGAGGGTGTGGTCTTCTGCGTTCTGCGTATAGAGAGAGAAAGCTTGTTTGCGTATAGAGAGAGAAAGGGTGTGAACTGTGTGTCTTTTGTGTGTGCCCCCCTTTTGACAAATGAATTATTTTGGTATTTAACACTGATTTGGAAATAAGCTTTATTTGGTCACACGACCTCCCGTTTCCAATTTCCAAGCTTCAATCTGTCGCACGACGGGACAAGCCAATAACCGTTTCTGGCGCCAGAAACTGGTTCTGGAACATTTCGGGCTAATTCCTTAAAGGTCCAAAGCCAATAATTCCTTGTAGGTCATTTTGTCCGGGAAAAATACTAAAAAATACTTTCTTCACGAGAAACTCATAAAATGTTTCCGAAAGTCTCGGAACGGACCGGGAATTTACCAAAACACCCCTTAGTGCGATTTTATCATTTAAAATGCACCTGAAAAGGGATCGCGAATTGGATTGGCGTACTCATAGGTGGAGATATGCGCGTCTCTATCGAAGGTGAGGTCGTCGCGAGGATAATCTTTCCCAAGCAAGTAACTCCCCAAAATCGGATTCTTTCTCTCTTGAGCCATTGATTGTGGAGAGAGGATGGATTGAGAGTTGTTTGGAGGGAGGAATCAACAAGCAATTCACGAAAATTTACAGAGAAAATTGCCTTGGCTTGAGCTAGGGAGTGAATTTGAAAAGAGATGTTTCAAATTAAAATAGCAGATGCTGTTATATATTGCCTCGACAGTGGATATTCCGCACGGTATATCTTATCTCGCGCGAGATATGCCTTCTGGAAATTGACAAAATTGTTCTCGACAATAAGCGTCTACATAATGTCAAAATTCAAAATTTTGACACATTTACCCTTGGAAATAATACACTAGCAAGAAAACGTGGAAAAATCGGCACCGCAAGTCACGGAACGAGCCAAACGTGACACCCGCACGATCGCCCGGTACGACACGTCGCCCGAAGACCAATTGATCCAAAAATCAACTCAATCCACATGATTCAGAGCCCAGAAAGGTGAATCATCAAAAGAAAAGCTCGGTCCAACGCCCAGACAGGTGGATCGTCAAATCAAAAGCCTGGTCCAACGCCCAGACAGGTGGATCATCATCACAAAAGCCCGGTCCAACGCCCAGACAGGTGGATCGTCAAATCAAAAGTCCGGTCCAACGCCCAGACAGGTGGATCGTCATCACAAAAGCCTGATCAAATGCCCAGACAGGTGGATCGTCAAATCAAAAGCCCGATTCAACGCCTAAACAGGTGAATCGTCATCCTCAACAACAAAAAGCCCGATTCGGAACCCAGGCAGGCGAATCGTCACAAAACCGACAGGACTCAAAGGACCGGACAGGTGAGCCTTTGTTTTCTAACACATTTCCTCGCAGGTTCGGAGCCTAGACAGGCGAATCTTCAGACAGGCAGGTATATTCAGAATTGGGTCTTGATTTGATTCCTCAGTATGAATTTACCTTTTCAAAAAAAATCTCCTCGATTTTCAAAATGATTTTCAAAATACCTAAAGTAGCCTTTTCGTGTTTTGGAGTTGAACTACGTTATGGTCTGATTCTCCAATAGAGATACGTAAGAAGCCGAGCAGCTCGACCATCCTGATGTTCAGAATGATGTCTTTTCTATCGTCGACATGACTTCTTTCATAAGACTTGTCGAAGAGGGGCTCTGTAGACACCCTATTCTGAACACATCGGATCAAATTTATACCACTCTAAGTCTCGCTTTGAGTCAAGAATTTAGAAATCCACCATTTCGTCATGTTTCGTTAAGTTTTGACTAACCACCGTTAGTTTGGGACTAAACTGCATACGAGATAACGGGGAAAGGATGTGAAGGCTGTCCCACAGAACCACAATATCTCGCGCGGAATGGCGTGTCTCGCGCGAGATATTGTCATTCTGCAGCATTCAGATGACAGTTTCCTCGTCGATTTCAACCTCTTTTCGGGATAAAACATTATCCATCCGGCCAACCAATGATTTTGGAGTCTGGAACCTTCCTAGGAGTGTTTTATCTCTCCACCTCTACCTCCCCAAAACTTATAAATACTTGGTGACTTCCAAGGTTCAAAGGTCCGCAATCCCACACATTTTACTGGTTTCTCTCCCAGAAAGATTCCTGTGAAATCACCCCTAAAACCACCTCAAAGTTTGTTTGTCAACCTTGTTGATAAACAAGCATCAAGATCCGAGTAAAGGACCGAGGCGAAGCTCTGTCCGTGTCAAGATTCGATTCTAAACTTGAGTCAAAACTCTGCCCGAATCACCTCACGCAAGGTAACCCCTAAATCCCTTTCTAATTGATTATTAGAGTGGTATAAATCCATAGAATCTAGGATCGGCCTAGAGCCTCCCTAAATCATGGGGATGGTCTCGAAGCAATCGATCCTAAAATCCGTTTAACCCCGTTAAATGGATATTTATTTATTTTTATTTGAAATCCTTTTCTTTTTTCGAAAACCTCTCTTTTCTTTAGCAAGACCGATCTCCGGATTGGGTGGAATGGGTGCTCCTTGACCTTCCCATTTCATAACCTAAGTCCCGAACCCAAATCTCTTTCAAAAAAATGGTTTTTCTATGTTTTCCAAATGAATAATATAGGTGGTGACTCAAAAAATCCTTCACAACGCTACAGCAACCTCCCCGGCGACCACCAACTTCGGCGAGCTCCCCGAAGACCACCAACTCTGGCGATCAAACAACTGAGAACTTAACTTATCAGTAAGTTCTCAGTTGTCAACTAAACTACTAATAACACGATTAACTCCAGCGACCAAATAACTGAAAACTTAACTTATCAGTAAGTTTTCAGTTGTCTACACTAAAAACTCGATCAACTTTGGCGACCAAACAACTAAGAACTTATTAGTAAGTTTTCAGTTGTCAACTAAACTACTAACAACACGATCAACTCCGGCGACCAACAACTACGGTGACCAAACAACTGAGAACTTAACTGATTAGTAAGTTCTCAATTGTCAACTAAATTGTCAATAATACGATTAACTCCGACGACCAAACAAATGGGAACTTAACTTATCAGTAAGTTCTCAGTTGTCAACTAAACTACTTCTAAAAATACAATCAACTCCTGGGACCACCAACTCCGGCAACCAAACAAATGAGAACTTAATTTGTTAGTAAATTCTCGGTTGTCAACTAAACTAATAAGAACACGATCAACTCTGACGAGCAAACAACTGAGAACTTAACTTATCAGTATGTTCTCAGTTGTTAACTAAACTAATACTAAAAACAACATCAACTCCAACGACCACCTACTCCGGCAAACAACAACAACAACAAAGCCTTTGTCCCAAAATAATTTGGGGTCGGCTAACATGAATCATCATATGTCATCGTGTGAAAAGGTTGTTGGAAAAAAATAAAAAAAAATTAAAAAATTAAAAAATTAAAAAGAAATTAAAAAATAAAAAAGTAATACAATTAGCCCCCCACATGGATTTTTGCCCTCCACTCCGGCCTCTTCAACACCATACTTTCATCCACTTCGAATAACTTCATATCATTTTCAATCACTCTAATCCAAGTTTGTTTGGGTCTTCCCCTACTCCTCGCCATTTTATCATTTCTCCACTGTTCCGGCCTCCTAACCGGTGCATCACTCGGTCTCCTTCTCACATGTCCAAACCACCTCATACGATTTTCCCTCATTTTAACCTCAATGGGAGCAACTCCTACTTTACCTCTGATCACCTCATTCCCCAATCGATCCTTTCTTGTATGACCGCACATCCATCGAAGCATACGCATCTCCGCCACATTCATCTTATGCACGTGACACTGTTTCACGGCCCAACATTCGGTGCCGTAAAGCAATGCCGGCCTAATTGCCGTGCGATAGAATTTTCCCTTTAATCTATTAGGCATGCCGCGATCACATAGAAACCCTGTGGCACTCTTCCACTTCAACCAACCTGCTTTAATCCTATGAGCCACATCACCATCTAATTCTCCATCCTTTAGGATAATTGATCCAAGATAGCGAAAAACTCAGAAGCTTGGACAATATTTCCATCAAATGTGACCGCCCCTGCCTCCCTACTTCCAACTCTGCTAAACTTACACTCCAAATATTCAGTCTTGCTTCTGCTTAGTTGAAAACCTCGAGATTCCAAAGTGTGTCTCCACAACTCCAATTTACTTTCAACACCCTCTCTTGTCTCATCAATCAGCACAATATCATCTGCGAACAACATACACTTTGGTATATCATCTTGGACAGACTCGTCAATTCGTCCATTATCAAAGCAAAAAGAAAGGGGCTAAGTGCGGAACCTTGATGCACTCCAATCTTTATAGGGAACTCTTCGGTCTTCCCAACACTAGTCTGTACACAAGTACTAACTCCATTATACATGTCCTTGATAATATCAATATATTTCTTTGAAACACCCTTCTTTGTTAATGCCCACCAAAGTACTTCTCTTGACACTTTATCATACGCCTTCTCATAATCAATGAAAACCATATGCAAATCTTTCTTTTGATCCCGATATTTCTCCATGATTTGTCTCATAAGATATATTGCCTCCATAGTCGATCTTCCCGGCATAAACCCAAATTGGTTATCCGAAATATCCACAATTTTTCTCAGCCTTTGTGCAAGCACTCTTTTTCAAAGTTTCATAGTATGGCTCATTAGTTTGATCTCCCGATAGTTGGCACAATCTTGGTCATCACCTTTGTTCTTATACAAAGGGATCAGAGTACTCTTCCGCCACTCCAATGGCATTGTGTTAATTCTCCGGCAAACAAACAAATAAAAACTTTTCATTTTTTATTTTATATTGAAATATTTATCAATAACGAAAGTAGTAATACCCTTATCCCAAAATAAATATCAAAATAAATATAACAAAGAAAGTAATACTACCTTCATACCAAAATAAATATCTAACTAAACAACAAAAGTATACTACCTTCGTCCCAAAATATATATCAAAATAAATATGTACTTTTATTATACTTTTTTCGTAATAAAATGAATGCTATTTTTTTTCTAAATTATTTATTGCAAAATTAATGTGTATTTTGTAGTATACTCCTCTGACGCAAATTTAATATTAATTAGTGACAAATGGCACAAATTAGGAATGTTCAAACCGAAACTGGAATCAGCCTGGAACTGTGGAACCGTCCCGAATAGGAACCGGGCGGAACCACCTCGAACCGAAACCGGCCGGAACCGTAACCGGCGGTTTGGTGGTCCGGCGGTCCGGTTCCGATTTCCACTTTTTAAAAACCGTGAATCTGCGGTTTTGAATCGCCCGGACCGAAACCGTCACAAACCGTAACCGAAACCATCAGAAACAGTTAACCGAACCGTCAGGAACCATCAGAAACTGTCAGAAATTGTCCCTCTTTTCTTCTATATACTTTCATTTGTTTAGTTTTTTCTATCTTTTTTTATATACCTTTTTATAAAAATAATCACTAATAAAAAAGTCTAAAATATTATTTTCTAGTCAGTAAAAAATTAAAAAAATAAATATAGGTTAGTCCGTCCCTCTTTTCTTCTATATACTTTCATTTTTTTAGTTTTTTTATATCTTTTTTAATAAGCCTTTTTGTAAAAAAAAAAATCACTAATAAAAAAAGTCTAAAATATTATTTTCTAGTCAATAAAAAATTAAAAAAAATAATAATAAATATAGGGTAGTTTATCCCTCTTTTCTTCTATATACTTTCATTTGTTTAGTTTTTTTCTATCTTTTTTATATACCTTTTTGTAAAAATAATCACTAATAAAAAAATATAAAATATTATTTCCTTATTAATAAAAAAATGAAAAAAAAGGGTAGTCCGTGTCTGTCCCTCTTTTCTTTTATATACTTTCATTTGTTTAGTTTTTTTCTTTCTTTTTTTATATAACTTTTTGCAAAAAATTATGTAATAAAAAAATTCTAAAACAGTTTTTTCTATTAAAAAAATAACAAATAACAAAAACCGTTGAATCGCCGTCCGAACCATGAACCGCCGGTTCGAAACCGAAACCGTGAACCGTGAACCAATGGTTTGATTCCGACTTTTCCTTTTCCAAAATCGAAACCGGCGATTTCGAAACCCAGGAGCAAGTAAATGGCCATCCCTAGCACAAATAGTATGTAAAAAATAAAAACCATAATTGACCTTATTACTAAACTACTTCTATCATAATATAAATAAATAAAGATAATAATTATAATACGAGACATGTCCTATATAAAAGAAACAAATTAAACGACAAATAGGGTTTTTATTAATATAAATAAATAGGGCTTTTATAAATAAATAAATAAATAAATAAATAAAGATAATTATTATAATACGAGACGAGTCCAATTTAAACTAAACAAATTAAAGGTCAATCCTGATTCAACCACATTTCAATTCAATGTTACGTCAAATCCCCCAACCCTACCCCACCCTTTTTCCAGACTCCGATTACCATCCCCCACCCCCTATTTCATTCTCCCACCATGTTCGTCTTCTTCATCTCACCTACTACATTCTCCCACCCTCTTTATCTTTTTCATATGCAATTTCTCATTTGGTTATAAATTTCGCCAACAAACTATTAATTTTAACTCCCCCAATTCCAATCTCATCCGCTAGGTCAAATCAAAAAAATTAGCAGGAGGAGAGAAGGGAGCTCCCCGACAATTCTGCACCAAATCTAACTTGGCCACCCCAGCGATGGCCGGCGATATTTGCAGTTACCGGCGATGGAGGAGGTGTGGTGGTTTTGAGTTGATTTTGGTGGTAGAGATAAGTGGTGGTGGGTGGTTTTGGGTTATTTGGCCGGAAGTGGGGAGGGGTAAAATCAAATCTACCTCCCCTAAGACAACATATTATATATTTTACTTTTACTCTCATGAAATATTTTATTTAATCATATAGTTCTCGTATATTTTACCCAGGAAGTAGGAGATAATTTTCTCTACAATTAAAATTAAAACGATGTCGTTTTGTAACTCTTTCCGAAAAAAATAGAAAAATCTAATTGCTGAAACTGTTTAGTAGGGTTATTATTTGCGACAACAATTTTCACCAAGAAGGGGTTTCTTCAATGGGTTTTTGTATTTTGTAACCCTGGAGTTGTTCTCCAAGTAAATTTCGCTTTGGAGGCGGGAAAATGGGACATGTTGTTGAACCAATTGTCGGAGGAACTAACTTTCCTGCGCAAGCAATGGGAAGGAAACATATTGTTCTTATTTTGTGGAGTCAAGAAGAATGGGATTGCAAGAAGAATGAAATTATAGAAACTAATGAATGATGGTAATAATGTTAGAGATAAAGAAGGAGATTTACCAAATATTCAGTAACCTAAGTTGGTATTGAGCCAACTTAGGAAAGTTAGCTTAGTTATAAGTATTCTCCAATTAAAATTATATTTACTATATTAGAATCATAGTCATATTAGGTTTTGTTACTACCTTATTTACTTCCTTTTGTTATGTATAAATAAGGCCTTTACAATATCAATAAAACTCATGATATCTTCTTCAATATTTACCAAAGCTTACATGGTATCAGAGCTTAGATCACCAATAAAATTTTTCTTTTCTTCTTTTCTCCATGGCTGTCGAAGCTACTATCTACCTCACCAATCCGGCCGAACCAACCAAACCAACCAAACCCCTTATTGCCATCTCTCTCTCTCTCACACATCCTTAAACTTACACCAACAAATTACATTGCTTGAAAGATTCAATTAAAAGCTACCCTACTTGGTCATGGCCTTTACCAATATATAAATGGAACCCTAATTGCTCCCTCCCAAACCACCGCCGCTGACGCCTCCTCCACCACAACCGAAATAACACATCCTACCCTGCCAACCCAAAACCAAACAACCGTCTCCAACCCTGCCTATGAGACTTGGTTCCGACAAGACAAATTATTACTTAGTGTCTTGGTAGGTACAATCTCACCCTCTCTTAGTCCTCTCATTGGTGATGGCTCGGGTCTTCATTCCCCTTGTAATTTTCCTTTCTCCTCTTAAATTTTTCTTCGTTATTTTTTGGATCAAAAAAAAAAAAAAAACCTTGCACTGTCGTGTCTATTGTCTTGCACGGTCGTGCCACACGTCTTCAAAAAAAAATCTATTTTTATCTCAAATTAACTCTCATTCTCAAATTGGTCATCTCTTTGGTCACTTCAAAATTGGCGATGCTATTGTGTCATCTCTTTCTTAAACTTTTTTTTCTTATCTCAATGTAACGTTGAGTATTCTTTTTCGCCTCTTCACTCAATCTCCCTTTAAAACCCAAGCCTAATTTTTATGTCGAGACATAAAATCGTCGTTGAGACACAAAATTCCTCGTCATTGCGACGTAAAATTATCGTCGTCACGACATAATAAACAACAACAACAACAAAAACAACAACAAAGTCTTCAACAATAACAAAGTCTTCAGCAACAACAAAGTCTTCAACAAATAACAAAATCTTTAACAACAACAAAGCCTGCAGTAACAACAAAACTTCATAATGTCTAAGATTGGACTCTCATATCAGTCGTCTATCTTGCGGGGCATGTTAGAGATAAAGAAGGAGATTCACCAAATATTCAGCTACCTAAGTTGGTATTGAGCCAACTTAGGAAAATTACCTTAGTTAGAAGTATTCTCCAATTAGAATTATATTTACTATATTAGAATTCTAGTCATATTAGATTTTATTATTACCTTATTTACTTCCTCTTGTTATGTATAAATAGGGCCTTTACAATATCAATAAAACTCAAGATATCTTCTTCAATATTTATCAAAGCTTACAAATAATTCTAATTCGATTTGGGTGGAGATTGACATTGTGTCGAAATTGATGTGCAATAAATTAATTTGGGTATGTTAATATTGGTGGTGGTGGTGATTGAAGTGGTGGTGGTGGTGGTGGTGGTGGTGGTGGTGTCGAGGGTTGATATGAAAATTTCATATTGGGGGAAGGAGTTTTTAATTTGAAATTGAAAGTGAGAGGGTTGAAATTGAAAGTGAGGAGTTAAAAATGAAAGTGAAAAAGTTAAAATTAACAATCAAATTACAAGAACGGGTCTAAAATAACCAACATGCCCCTTAAAAGGTCATGTATAGGGCTGACAAAAAAATCAAATCCATATCAATCAACTTGTGTACCAAACGTAACAATTATAATTGGTACATGAAAATCGGTATACAGAAATGTTGGTACGGTAGTACCGTAACAATTTATATAATTGGTTATTACAGGGTAAATAGATTTAATGTTGGTTGGTATACCAAGTAACGATTATAGTTTTTAAAAATAGTAATTTTTATATAAATATAAAATATTTTTGTATATATATATATATATATATATATATATATATATATATATATATATATATATATATATATATATATATATATATATATATATATATATATATATATAATAAAATTTTCTTCTATCCCTAATTTGAGTGCTGACTTTCTCTATTCTCATTTCTCACAAGTCTCTCTCTCTCTCCCTCTTGGCGATTTGCCTCCATACAATCAGTTTCCATTTTCACATGTAACAAATTGTGTACTTTTCTCTCTCAATTTTTCTCTTTCTAATAAATCTAATCAAAGTTATTTTCAATTTAATTTTTTTCTTGTTCTTTACTACTGACTACAACTATGGTTTGGGGTTTATTTCTTGTGCTCACATTTCCTCTTCCTAAAATGTCTTTGCTCTTTATTTTTCTTAATTTTGATTCATTAGCGTCACCGTATTCATCGTTGGTGGGTAGTAATTCACTTTATTTAACTCCCAATTCAAGCAAAATGTCTTTATTGGGTCGGATATTCAATCAAAATGTCTTTATTGGGTCGGATATTCAAGCAAAATGTCTTTATTAGGTCGGATTGTATGTGGGTTATGATTTATTTTGAAGATAATGTAATATTTTTTGGATTTTAATTTTACATTTGATAGAGTTTAGTAGCAACCGTACCAATCGAGTAACAAACGTACCAACTAAGTTGGTATATCAACTTAGTCGGTTGATAATGGTATATATTTTTATGTATCTAGTTAAATTTGATTGTTACTGTATAAGCGAAATACAATCGATATACTTACCAAGCCAGTCCTAGTCATGTATATGACATTAATTTGATTCAATCAAAAACTAACATATTATTAGTTTTTATATCAATTTGCAATAAAATGACAATGTTAGTAATCGGAATGACCAATTTACAATATAGGATAACAAATTGCAAAAATTATACAAGCATAGATAACTAAATTATAAATTATCATTATTGTTTTCAATTTAAAATCTTTCATTAAAATTTAAGTTGCTAAACACACTTAGATTTACCATATAAAAGAACTAAGAATTGCCCATGACTTTGGCATGTTATATATGGAATTCTCCGTATATAACATGATGCTGCCAGAAACGATCGGATCAGCCCAAATTCGGCGGTAGGTTATATCCCAGTGATTGAATAGCATAAAACAGAGAAACAAACACGTAAACTAAGCTGGGGCTTCTCCGGCCAAGGTCCTCCGGCGTGAGAGTAAGTATTTGCTTTGTGTGAGAGAGAAATCAATTGACAAGAGTTTAGAGTCAAAAGATCACGTACCAAATAATGTGAATTATGGCTTGTATTTATAGGTATAGCAATGTATAATCCATATTGAATTGAATTGCTAAGAGATAAGATATGAATCCTAAGACGATTATAATTGAGGAGTCCTTGTTGGACCTGAATTTGTATGTAAGGTGATTACAATCCTAGGGAGATTATAACTGCTCAATGTCCCAATTTGAATAGGACAACGTAAACTGCACTTCTGTACGTAAGCTGAGCTGGCCTCTCCTCATCATACGTAGCCAGGTCTGCCTACGTTGAGCCGGGGAAGAGATAAGAGGGAATTGGGGAAACCTAAGTCATGGTGGTTTGATAGCCGAGGAGGCCTCCTCCTCGTCAAGGGAGCTCAGCTCGGCCTTGGAGGGAGGTCTCCCTCGGTATTGAGTTGGGCCTTAATCATTTTGCCTGCTAAGTCTAGGACGACCTAGGGGAATGACGAGGTGGCTTGGTACGAGGAAGCCCATTTCCTTCCTCATATATGAGACTTTATGGATTATGTTTAGGGCCCAATCCATTTGGGCCTTGCCCGGACTAACCCAAGTTCGTATCTCGGTTTATACTGTTAAGTGGCCCCCGACTTCCTAGCTCGGCTATGTTGGGGAGGAAGTGAGCTCTACCTCGGCTTACGAGAATACGAACAGGGGTCATGTGGCAAGTGTTGCTTCAATATCCATGTCGTTTCAATATCCGTGTCATTTCAATATCTGTCGGTTACTAGTGCAATGATGGGGCGTGGTCCACGACGTCTGACACGTCTTGGAAACCCACTATCACATTTAATGCTTGGGGCAAGGACGGCGTTCGATCCATTGTGACCCATTTTGATTCCGGACCTGACCCGTACTTGAGGGTATAAAAGCTAAATCCCTTTTCAATTCCAATCTTTTATCACCCTTTACATTTGAGAGCGAAATAGCAGGGTTCAAAAACCCTCTTCGTGTTCTTGAGTTCGAGTGCCCAAATTATCACAATCGTTCGATTTGTCCGTTCGTTTTCATCAATTCTTCAACTGAAAAGGTATAATTTCTTCTCCCTTTGCTATTTTATGTATTTTAATTTGTGTTTTCTAGGTTTTGTTGAGTTCGATCTTGAGAAACCGCCATTGATGAACTTTTGAAGATTTTTATGAGTTTTTGTTCTTGATCCCTTTCTTGAACCTTCTTGATCCTTCATTCCTTTTTAGAAATGGCCCATTCTTGGCAACATACCCCAGTGTTATCCATGGCTACCACAGGGGAAATCTTAGGGTTTATCGAAGGGACAATGGGCCATGGCTGTTGGTGCCCTTATTAGAAATTGGAGAGATGTTGACGAGGTATGGATGTCCGAGAGAAGACCTTCGTTATCCCAGCAAGTATAGGATTGACCGAGTTGATGCAGGCTCCCAAAACATTGTTGTATTCCATAGATGGGCCGAGGTGATTGACCACATCATACTATTTTACCTGACGTCGGACCATCTAAGCCATCCTCCCTTGTTGGTTAAGGCTCCCTCCTCGGCCATAGTTTATATGACGAGGAGGGGTAATCTTCCTCTTCCCCATCCTTCCTATGACTTGGAAGATTTTGCTGATACTTGTTTCCTCGATTTTATGCAGATATGACGGGAAGAGGAAGTGGAGCCAGTACGAGTGGTCCCTCGACGTCGGCTAACATTGTTGACACGTTTGTTGCGGGAGAACAAGTTGAAGGCCGAGGGAGATCTGGCCGAGGAGGAGCCATCCGAGGGAGATCTGACCGAGATAGGGTTTATGTTCCTAGGCCCAGAAAAGTTAAGGCCGGTGAGCTGATGCTGGAGGAGTTGTATTTCAAGTATGGAGTTCCGAGGGAGGAGTACAAATTAAATTACTTCCCTCATACTACCTTTGAAACCGAGGAAGAGGAGACCCAATTCTACTATAGCCTAAACCATGTCCATTTTTTCTTCAAACAATTCCAGCAAGGACTTCGACTTCCTTTAGATCCCTTCATCAATGAGTTTTTAGGAGACATGCAGGCCGTCCCGGCCATGCTGGGAGCCAATGTCGTTAGGTTCCTCGTAGGTTTCATCGTGATGTGCCATAGTTTAGGGTTTGAGCCTACCCAATTAGCCTTCCATCATTTTTTCACTGTAGGGTACATCAAGGACTCCAAGCTGGTTGTGATAAGGAGTGACCCCAAGAAACCTAAAATTATTCTTCCCATGTCTAGCAAGGTATCTGGCTTGTAATAAGAGTTGAGAGCCGACATGGTTGGGAGTTTGCTGCTCCCACGCAGCTTCCTGCCACGCCCAAGGCTGTAAAGAGAGCTGAGTGGACCGAGGCTTTAATAGCTCGGCTAACAGAATTTTCTGAGGTAGGCCTCCTTGACTGGTCGGCGTTAGAGACGGATGACCGTTACTATATCCAGGCCGGGATCCTGCCAGGACCTAGGGACGGGTTGATGCCCCTTGTCCCCGTCATTATAGGAAGGAGATTTCCCAATTGGAGGATTCATCTCGGTTTGGTCTTCCACTCAGAGTGTGATCGCTGCAAACTTGATCCCAAGGACCAGTATCTAAGAGAAGAAGATGTCGTTGGCTGTAATTTTTTATCTTTCCTCATACTTCATACTTGTGAAGTTTCTCTTGTTATTTATCCACGTTGTAAGGACTAACTGTTTCTTCCTCGTTGATGCAGACTTGACCGCCGATCAAGAAGAAGAGATGTCTTCGAAGAATGCTGACCCCCTTGCTCTGGCAAAGGCAAAGAGAAGGGCCTCTAAGACCTCGGCCATCAACCAAAGCAGGATGATGCCACACATCTTTAAGTGATCTTGTCTACAAAGGAGGCTATGGCCGTTCCGTTCAAGCTGGCCGGGGAGGCCGTGGACGAGGAGTCCTTGGGAGGCCAAGAAAATCAACTGGTAGAGGGGCATAGCCCCAAGTTCCAACTGTAGAAGCCGAGGAGAGGCAAGCCGATCCACCTGCTGAAGAGGAGACGAACCTTGTTCATAGGTTGTCAGGCCAGAAATGGCCACCTTCATGATCTGCCAAGGGGGAACCTTCCTCGAAGAGGGCTGCCGATGGCTCGCCATCTCAAGTACTCCCCCCCCCCCCCCCCCGTACTATAAAAAATTATCAAGAGGCCAAGCGGTGGCCAGGAGCAACTGGCCTCGGCCCAACCCTCAAAGGCCTGGGATGTGTTAGCCCGGGAGGGCCCACAGGTTAGGTTGGGCCGAGTTGTTGTCCAACGGGCTATGGACGAGGAGCTACTTGATCGATTGATCAAGGCAAAGCCCAGCAAGGAAAACATGGCCAACAGGAAGGGCCTTATCCTTAGCGAGGTAATTTCTTCATCATTTCCTCCTCGTACTCTTTACTTTTTGTATTTTTTCTGACGTTGCTTCTATGTTGCAGCATGCCACCATGATCGCCTATGAAAACATCCAAAATAAGGCCGTGGATGACCAGATCTCAAAGCTCAAGGCACGGGTTGGCAAGGGTGAGGGCCGCGTAGCGCGTTGTGCCAGCTCGTTGAAGGCGCTGAGGGAAGAGCTGGAGGCTGAGAGAAGGGGTGTAAACGAATCGAATCGAATCGAATATCATCGTATTCGATTCGTATTCGAATATTAAAATCGATTTGTATTCGTATTCGATTTGTATTTGAATAAAAAATTGATTCATATTTGATTCGAAATTGATATTCGAATTATTCGATTCAATTCGAGTATTCGATTTGAGGCCCAATACCCAGCCCAGCCCAATACCAAGTCCAGCCCAATATTCGGCCCAGCCCAATACCAAGAGGATTATGTCAAACAGCCTGATGAACACTTTGACAAAAAAATAAAAATAAAAATGGTACCTTAGAAACAAAAGAGGAAAATGCAAAGACCAGTGTTTTATCATTACCAGAAATGGAAAAAAGTCATTTATAGAAGATAACACAAAAACGTGAAAAGAAACAACAACTTTTGCCCAAGAAAATACCTTTTGTATGCAAATCCTTCAAGATTTGAAACAAAAATGGAAATAAATAAACATTGATAAATGGAATGGAAGGGTAAAATAAATGAAATGAATGAAGTAGAGAGTAGTGTGAAGGGTTGGGTTATTCACAGTAAAACCTCCAAAACCCTAAAACTTCAAACTATCCCCATTTCATCTAGACATAATTAGCAAAAACCCAACAGTAAAACTTACTCAGATCCGGAAAAGAGTGAAATTGACCAGCGGCAAGGCGGCGCCGGCGAGGCGACGGTAAGGGATCGGTGTGAGGAGCGGAGCGTGTCGTTCTCTCTTCTCACAGTTCTCTACTTCTCTTTCTCTAGGGTTAGTCAGTTAGGTAGGGATAGTAAGAGAAAACATAATTTAGAAAAAATTAGAATTATATATATATAATTATTTATATTAAAATATTAAATATATATATATATATAAAGTTATTCAAATGAGAACCAAATTTATATGAGAACCATGAGAACCACTAACAGCCATTGGATTAAAAAATACATCAATGCTCCAGATTAAAAAAAAGAGATAGAGGGGGTGGCATTTTCGTAATTATTGTGAACTAAATCCCCCTCAAATTTCAAAATAAAATATCTCAATATCTATAAGTCGAAAAAAAAAATCGAAAACACTGATTTTTTTTTTTGTCTTCGACGAGACGATTCAAACTAGATCCTGAAGATAGGATATTGAAAAAATAATATTGAACAACGTCTAATTTTTAAAACACTAGCTAATTAACTAGTGTACACTAGCTAGTTAAGTAATGTACAATAGTAATGTATATAGTGTACACTAGCTAGTTAACTCGTGCACACTAGCCATATGACTTATCTTGACTTATCTTTGGACAATACCTTGACTTGGTCTTGACGAGTCCTTGTGTACACTAGTTAATTAACTAGTGTACACTAGCTAGTTAAGTAATGTACACTAGCTAATTAACTAGTTTGAATCATGATATTGCTCCGTATTACTTTGTAATGAAAGAATAAAATAAATGGGGAGTGAACAAGCATAACCAAATCCACGTACACCAAGCAAGTAGAGTTGGTCAACACCAATGAACCTATAGACATGTTTAATTAGAGCAATAACGGAGTGGAATTATAACAAAATTTTTGAAGAAAAATAGAATAATCAATCACAAATTAAATATTTATTTAATGAACACAACAGTCAATCAATGATTATACAGGTGTTTCTCTTAGTGTGAGCTCCTTTCAGGTTGCCACATTGTGAGCGACATGCTCTTCAGAAAAAAAGACGAGAGGTATTTACTAGAGAGCGACGTGCTCTTCAGAAAAAAATGGAGGAGTTCCAGATAAGGTTCCTACAGGTAGTTTATTACTTAATTAACTATTGTGCACGAGTTAATTACTTAACTAGTGTACATTACTTAATTAGTGTGCACGAGTTAATTACTTAACTAGTGTGCACGAATTAATTACTTAACTAGTGTACATTACTTAACTAGTGTACATTACTTAACTAGTTAATTAGTGTTCACTAAGACAACATAGCTAGTGTTCACTAAGACAACATAACTAGTTAACTTACAGCTAGTGTTCACTAATTAATTAGTGTTCACTAAGACAACATAGCTAGTGTTCACTTACAGCTAGTGTTCACTTACAGCTAGAGTTCACTAATTAATTAGTGTTCACTAAGACAATACAACTAGTGTTTACTAAGACAACATAGCTAGTGTTAACATAGCTAGTGTTCACTAAGACTATATAGCTAGTGTTCACTAAGACAACATAACTAGTTAACTTACAGCTAGTGTTCACTTACAGCTAGTGTTCACTAATTAATTAGTATTCACTAAGACAACATAGCTAGTGTTCACTTACAGCTAGTGTTCACTTACAGCTAGAGTTCACTAATTAATTAGTGTTCACTAAGACAACACAGCTAGTGTTCACTAAGACTACATAGCTAGTGTTCACTAAGACAACATAACTAGTTAACTTACAGCTAGTGTTCACTTACAGCTAGTGTTCACTAATTAATTAGTGTTCACTAAGACAACATAGCTAGTGTTCACTTACAGCTAGTGTTCACTTACAGCTAGAGTTCACTAATTAATTAGTGTTCACTAAGACAACACAGCTAGTGTTCACTAAGACTACATAGCTAGTGTTCACTAAGACAACATAACTAGTTAACTTACAGCTAGTGTTCACTTACAGCTAGTGTTCACTAATTAATTAGTGTTCACTAAGACAACATAGCTAGTGTTCACTTACAGCTAGTGTTCACTTACAGCTAGTGTTCACTAATTAATAAGTGTTCACTAAGACAACACAGCTAGTGTTCACTAAGACTACATAGCTAGTGTTCACTAAGACAACATAACTAGTTAACTTACAGCTAGTGTTCACTTACAGCTAGTGTTCACTAATTAATTAGTGTTCACTAAGACAACATAGCTAGTGTTCACTTACGGCTAGTGTTCACTTACGGCTAGAGTTCACTAATTAATTAGTGTTCACTAAGACAACACGGCTAGTGTTCACTAAGACTACATAGCTAGTGTTCACTAAGACAACATAACTAGTTAACTTACGGCTAGTGTTCACTTACGGCTAGTGTTCACTAATTAATTAGTGTTCACTAAGACAACATAGCTAGTGTTCACTTACAGCTAGTGTTCACTTACAGCTAGAGTTCACTAATTAATTAGTGTTCACTAAGACAACACAGCTAGTGTTCACTAAGACTACATAGCTAGTGTTCACTAAGACAACATAACTAGTTAACTTACAGCTAGTGTTCAATTACAGCTAGTGTTCACTAATTAATTAGTGTTCACTAAGACAACATAGCTAGTGTTCACTTACAGCTAGTGTTCACTTACAGCTAGAGTTCACTAATTAATTAGTGTTCACTAAGACAACACAGCTAGTGTTCACTAAGACTACATAGCTAGTGTTCACTAAGACAACATAACTAGTTAACTTACAGCTAGTGTTCACTTACAGCTAGTGTTCACTAATTAATTAGTGTTCACTAAGACAACATAGCTAGTGTTCACTTACAGCTAGTGTTCACTTACAGCTAGTGTTCACTAATTAATTAGTGTTCACTATGACAATACATCTAGTGTTCACTAATTAATTAGTGAACACTAGCTTTAAGTGTTCACTAAGACAATACAACTAGTGTTCACTAATTAATTAATGAACAATACAGCTAGTGTTCACTAATTAATTAGTGTTCACTAAGACAATACAACTAGTGTTCACTAAGACAACACAGCTAGTGTTCACTAAGACAACATAGCTAGTGTTCACTAAGACAACATAACTAGTTAACTTACAGCTAGTGTTCACTTACAGCTAGTGTTCACTAATTAATTAGTGCTCACTAAGACAACATAGCTAGTGTTCACTTACAGCTAGTGTTCACTAATTAATTAGTGTTCACTAAGACAATACAACTAGTGTTTACTAAGACAACATAGCTAGTGTTAACATAGCTAGTGTTCACTAAGACAACATAGCTAGTGTTCACTTATAGCTAGTGTTCACTAATTAATTAGTGTTCACTAAGACAATACAACTAGTGTTTACTAAGACAATACAGCTAGTGTTCACTAATACAACACATCTAGTGTTCACTAATACAACACAGCTAGTGTTCACTAAGACAACACAGCTAGTGTTCACTAGCAACACAGTGTTTTAAAAATTAGACGTTGTTCAATATTATTTTTTCAAAATCCTATCTTCAGGGATCTAGTTTGAATCGTCTCGTCAAGACAAAAAAATCAGTGTTTTCGATTTTTTTTTTTTTACTTATAGATATTGAGATATTTTATTTTGAAATTTGAGGGGGATTTTAAATGAAATAATTACGAAAATGCCACCCCCTCTATCTTTTTTTTTTAATCTGGTGCATTGATGTGTTTTTTAATCCAATGGCTGTTAGTGGTTCTCATGGTTCTCATATAAATGTGGTTCTCATTATAATAGGACTATATATATATATATATATATATATATATATATATATATATATATATATATTATTCGAATAATATTCGCGAATACTAGAATCGAATATCGTGATATATTATTCGAATTCGAATACTAATCGAATCAATATAAAAATTTGAATTCGAATTCGAATTTTTCGAATATGAATACCGAATACTCGAATCGAATATCGAATCGGATAAAAAAAGTTCGATTCATTTACAACCTTAGCTGAGAGGGCAGCCATGGCAATGGCCGAGCAGATGGCCAAGGAGGCCAGGGTCCGAGCTGAGGAGGCCCTCAAGCTTAAGGAGGCCGAGCTGGCCAAGCTGGAGAGACTCAGGGCCGAGGCAGTGAAGGAGGCCAAGCTGGCTATCGTTGCATGGATAGAGTTGGAGGCAAGCATTCCTTCAAAGGAAGAGGGTGATATTGCTCGGTTCAAGGACAGCCTGACCTTCGTAGATGCTGTTAATGAGAAGACTGCCACCATGTTCATGGATGGCTATGCACTTGGCCAGGAGGCTCATAGTGGATACGTCCTACGACTTAGACATGTCGGCTATTTCCCAGCTTATCTGCCAGGACGGGTACGATGAGGCAGCTCAGTCTCTTCACTACCTTGTGCCTTTCACAGATAGTGTGTTAAAGGTAATTGCTGACCTTGATGCTCAGGCCGGTCGTGAAGCATGGGTTCCTCCTCCCGTCTACCAAACAATATCAACGCTCTGATAGAGAAAATCGAGGATGAGATGGACGTTCAGATTGAGGGGACTAATGCCGAGGATCCAATCAACGAGGAGGCTTAAGTCGATGCTCAGACTCAGCATTTTAATACTTCCATTGATGCTGAGACACAAGCTGATGCTGAGGCGCGAGCTTTCTTCGAGGAGCTGTGACGATGTTGAGATTTTCCAACTCGCGGAAAAAATTCGATTTTTCGTTTCTTTGAAAACCAAATAAAAACCAGAAGAACGGAGTCGCCACGCCATTTTTGTTTTAAGGGCCAAAACTTTGAAAAATGCCCGAAATAAGAGATTTGGGTTCGGAGGTCACGTTACACGCCGGGAAGAACGTTAGTGTTCACCCGGAATGCCTCGTAAAACGAGTCTTCCAAGCATAGAAACCATTTGTGTGTGTGTGTGTGTGTGTTACTTTGGCCAAAATAAATTGAAACTGAGAAAAGTAAAAATTGGGAATTCTTTATTAGACTTTGGATAGATCCCATGATTTTTGGTGTGATTTTTGGGTTGATATTTGGTACTCAAAAGATTTTTGGAAGTTGAAAACCATTTCTGCCAGAATGAAAAAGGGCAGTGGACACTTGATTTTGAAATGGACTTTAGGGCTTGAAAACTCCATAATCTGAGAAAACTCAGAGAATAAAAGTTGTTCCAGACACCTCAAATAAGATTTCTGTGAAAGAATTTTCCATTTTGAAGAAGATTTGAGGAACCAAAACCTTCTGGAAATCTCAGATATGAAATCTGGACTTCCAGAGACTAAGGAACTGACCTTTAAAAGAAAATTTAAAAAAGGGAGTTTTACTCACGAAAAAAATAAAATAAAAATATGTATGGATAGCTCTGGATGTTGGCTACAAAAAGTGTTTTGTAGTCAACACCAAATTCCAAGTTTATCTGTGTCCAAAAAATTAGACCATGGACAGAGGTCTTAGAAAATTGCTACTGGACAGCAACTTTCTTAAGAAGAAAAACATGATTTTAAGTGGGGGTTTTGCATCCATGCTTGTCCCCATTTCCTTAGGCTTTGATTAGTGATCACTTGACATTTTAGTGGTGAATCAACTATATCAAGCCATCCTTAGGGTACATTAGGACTAAGCACTTCATTTGCTTGGGAAGGGGAATTTTATCCTTTGAAAAAGAGATTTGATGTATGAAAATGGTTTTTTGGGTTTTGAAAATGTGTTTTCTTTGCAAGTAAGTAAGAACACTTTGAAATTAATGTTGATCCTTGTAGAAGATCATCCATGGAGATGAACTTCCATGGTGATCTTCTTGGATCTAAGGTAAGAAGATGAACAAACTACATTTTGGAGTTTGAAAATGCATGCATGAATGAAGGAGTTTATGGTAAGGAGAAGGAGGGTTTACCAATCTTCTTTGTGTTTTGAGTTTTAGGCTTGAATGTAAGAGTGTTTGAGACTTGAATATGAGAGTGTTTGAGTGAGTGTGATTTTGGGTGAATAGTTGAGAAAAAGGTGACAATTCTAGAGAATTCTCACTGTTTTCTCTCTACTTTCGCCAAGGTGCAGTTGTGAAAAATGTTTTTTTTCCTCTCCTTTTCTGAGACTGGAGGGCTCAATTTATAGCCCTCTGAAAATTGCAATACCATCCGCGCGGAGGGTTCCTGCAGCGTGCACTGTTCATTAAATGCAGCTGCAGGCTTTGGACACAAAGAATATTTTTTTGAAAATTCAAACTGGCTGTGTTTTTCAACTTACCAATTCGGGATTTTCTTAATTCTTTTGCTTTTTGAGATTCTTTTGTTGGCTTAACCTTAAATAACAATGCCCACTTTGCCCTTGCTTTGTTAGAAAAGTTAGGAATGTTAGGAATGTTATAACTCTCGTTAATTTTCTAACGAGAATACTAACAACTCTAATTGGAGTACTTACAGTAGCCCCTCGGCGACGGCGCTTTCGAAGGAAGCGGGGTCGTCGATAAGAGTAAGGCTCCAAATTTGACAGGATGATCAAGTGATCGAGTGGCTGAACCTATTTAATAGGCTACCTACGTATCCTTAAGAGGAATCAAGCCGGCCGTAGTTCGGGTCTTTGACCCTGGAGATGATGGCGTTTTAGGTGCCTCGAACCTTGAAAAGCGAGCTCTGCGATCGGGTCTTTGGAGAGAAACTCTGCTGGGGATAAGAGATGACCATTTTGGTCTGATGGCTATCCGCTCTGCTGGGGATAAGAATGACCATTTTCGGTCGGATGGCTATCCGCTCTGCTGGGGATAGGAATGACCATTTTCGGTCGGATTGTATATCAGCTCTGCTGGGGATAGGAATGACCATTTTCGGTCGGATGGCTATCCGCTCTGCTGGGGATAGGAATGACCATTTTGGTCTGATGGCTATCCGCTCTGCTGGGGATAGGAATGACCATTTTCGGTCGGATGGCTGAACCTAATGATAGGCTACCTACGTATCCTTAAGAGGAATCAAGCCAGTCGTAGTTCGGGTCTTTGACCCTGGAGATGATGGCGTTTTAGGTGCCTCGAACCTTGATGATGGCGTTTTAGGTGCCTCGAACCTTGAAGATGGCGTTTTAGGTGCCTCGAACCTTGATGATGGTATTTTAGGTGCCTCGAACCTTGAAGATGGCATTTTAGGTGCCTCGAACCTTGATGATGGCGTTTTAGGTGCCTCGAACCTTGATTTGAAATGGCCTTTCGGTGGACTTTGTCTGCTGCCGAAGGAGAGGGTGACCGTTTTGGTCGAGTGGTTGGACCTAATGATAGGCTACCTACGTATCCCTAGTGGGAATCAAGCCCTTTCGTAGTTCGAGATCTACTCGAGATTCCGTTGGCTTTTGGGATTCCGTTAACTTTGCCGGGGATTTTGTTAGCCTTTGTTGGGGAAAAATCGGACGTATTCGTCGGAGAAATCGGCCTTACGTTTTACTGCTGGGGAATGATTTTGATGAAAGAAACGGGATTCCGTTAACTTTCTCGGAGAGATCGAACTTACGTTTTATTGCCGTCGAATGAAATTGATGAAAGACACGGGATCCCGTTATCTTTCTCGGGGAGATCGGACTTACGTTTTACTGCCGTTGATGATTTTGATGAAAGAGACGGGATTCCGTTATCTTTCTCGGGGAAATCGGACTTACGTTTGACTGCCGTGATTGAAATTGATGAAAGATACGGGATCCCGTTATCTTTCTCGGGGAGATCGGACTTACGTTTTACTGCCGTCGAATGATTTTGACGAAAGAAATGGAATTCTGTTAACTTTCTCGGAGAGATCGGACTTACGTTTTACTGCCGTCGAATGATTTTGATGAAAGAAACGGAATTCCGTTAAGTTTCTCGGGGAGATCGGACTTACGTTTTACTGCCGTCGAATGATTTTGATGAAAGAAACGGAATTCCGTTAACTTTCTCGGAGAGATCGGACTTACGTTTTACTGCCGTCGAAAGATTTTGATGAAAGAAACGGGATTCCGTTAACTTTCTCGGAGAGATCGGACTTACGTTTTACTGCCGTTGATGATTTTGATGAAAGAGACGGGATTCCGTTATCTTTCTCGGGGAAATCGGACTTACGTTTGACTGCCGTGATTGAAATTGATGAAAGATACGGGATCCCGTTATCTTTCTCGGGGAGATCGGACTTACGTTTTACTGCCGTCGAATGATTTTGATGAAAGAAACGGGATTCCGTTAACTTTCTCGGAGAGATCGGACTTACGTTTTACTGCCGTCGAATGATTTTGATGAAAGATACGGGATCCCGTTATCTTTCTCGGGGAGATCGGACTTACGTTTTACTGCCGTCGAATGATTTTGATGAAAGAAACGGGATTCCGTTAACTCTCTCGGAGAGATCGGACTTACGTTTGACTGCCGTTGATGATTTTGATGAAAGAGACGGGATTCCGTTATCTTTCTCGGGGAAATCGGACTTACGTTTGACTGCCGTGATTGAAATTGATGAAAGAAACGGATTCCGTTAACTCTCGGAGAGATCGGACTTACGTTTGACTGCCGTTGATGATTTTGATGAAAGAGACGGGATTCCGTTATCTTTCTCGGAGAAATCGGACTTACGTTTGACTGCCGTGATTGAAATTGATGAAAGATACGGGATCCCGTTATCTTTCTCGGGGAGATCGGACTTACGTTTTACTGCCGTCGAAGCTCTTTTGAAGAGGGGGTTAACTTTGGTTAACTTTGGTTAACTCTGTTAAGTTGAGGACTGAACTGCAGAGTCCTGAAATTTTAAAGGGCAAAAGGGTCATTTTGACCCTTCAAAACCATCCGCGCGGATCAGGTTGAAAGTCAGATTGGTTTAAATGAGGGCCAACGCCCTTTCTTCTTCTTCCCCACAACTTTTCGGTTTCGAGAGAAAGAGAGAAAAACGCAAAAACCGCCATTGTTGGTCCTAGGAGCTCCGAAATCTTTCGATTTTCTTCGATTTTCAAGCAATGGAACACGGGGGAGTTGCTTTTCAAGGCCAAGGACGCGGCCCGGTCGCGGAGAGGCGATTAGAACTCGTCCGAATGAGGAGGCACTATTCTCTTTCGCAATCGATTGCGGAGGAGCCATACCCCGATGCGTGGCAACATTGGGCCACTGATCCGAGTCTCCGAACGGTATACTTTGAATCTTTTCCATTCTCTTTGTCGATTTTTTTGTTTGAAATTGATTTTTGTGATTTTTCCCCCTTTGTTTTTTTGAAAATTCGAAAATTGCAATGCTCTTGGCCTTGGATTATGATTTTGATGATATGCATGTTGCAATGAGTTTATGGGTAACCCAAATGTGCATTTTGTTTGAAAAGAATGGGCATTTTGCCATTTTTTTTTATGTCCGAAAATTGTAGTTAAAATTCAAAAAATTTGTGTTTTTGACTTTGAATCTTGATTTTGATGATATGCATGTTGCAATGAGT
Organism: Adenophora triphylla var. japonica; assembly: GCA_022495995.1. Lineage (NCBI taxonomy): Eukaryota > Viridiplantae > Streptophyta > Magnoliopsida > Asterales > Campanulaceae > Adenophora > Adenophora triphylla. The sequence goes on along the minus strand of JAFEMH010005862.1, from coordinate 91,491 downwards.
TTATGGGTAACCCAAGTATGCACTTTGTTTGAAAAAAGGAATGGGCATTTTTGCCATTTTTTTTGAAATATGAGACGGTGATGAAAACTTGCCCGAATCCGGGATGGATTTTTTTTGTTGCAATGTAGAATTCTCGCAATGTCGATATGACATGAATATATGCATGCTTTTTTTTTTTTTGGTGAAAACATGATTTCTTGTGAAAAATGGGACGGATTTTTGCTCCCGTTGATTTGTGAAAAACTGTTTATTTGTGCTATTTCATGAAAAATGGGACGGAGTTTTTACTTCCGTCGACTCGATGTATGAATGAATGAGTGGTGATTGTTTGAAAACTCTTTTCCTTTGTGCAAGAAAAATGGGGCTAGGTTCATTGTATCTTTGTTATGCCGAATTTTCTTCAAAATTTTATGATGCATGTGTATGCTCTCTCTTTTTTTTTAATGCAAAATTTTGGCACTTTTGACATTTTTGTTTCCCTCTCTTTTTTTATTGCAGGGTGGAAACAATTTCGTGACTGAGCTTGGTGAACAAGATGAAGACTCGAGGATCGGTGGAGTCTCGTGATTGGTCTATGGGATCGGCTTCCCGGATATGGGCGGAGGAGCGATGATGAGTCCTAGACAGATCGTCATTGAGGCCGGCTTGACGAGTTCATCGAGTGCTTCGAGGGGGTTGGTCAAGTTTCCCAAGAGTAAGGGCACGATCTTCGCTTTGGCACAGCACTGGTGGGACGTGACCCACACATTCCACTTCTTCTGGGGCAAGGCGACGGTTACGCCTTCTGATTATGCTGCGATTACGGGCTTGTCCTTTAATGGACGCAGCATTGAGTGGAGGGACGGATACAGCGATCTGGATCTCCAGGCCCTTCTAGGATTTTCCCCTATTCCCAAAAAGGGGATGGGGATGGAGTACACTGTGGTCGAGGGAAAGATTGTGGAGAGCATTGGGATCTATGAGGCTGGGGATGAGAGGATAGGCGCCGAGCATTGCCGTGGCTTTTCTATGGTTTGCTTTTTCGAGCACCCTTTTGGACACGCCGAGGGGACGGGCCGTTTTTGCTTACTGCGGTCCCCTGGAGGATGTGAGGATGGCGGAGAGGTCTCTTGGGGAGAGGCGGGGGGGTGAGCTCTATTTCGCTCTAGATCGGTATAGCGGAAGGCCTTGTCGGTTCCTTGACATGCTTCGAGTTCCCTCTGGAGGTATAAGCTTTCCTTTTGCTTTCCCTCTTTTCTTTAAGCACGTATCTTTTTTCGCACTTAATTGATGTGATCTTTACCTTTCGCAGGTATGGGTGTTGGAGTTCTTTCACGTCACGATGTGGCGACAGCCGGCGGAGTATATCGGGGCGTATCCGGCCATGCGTTCCTGGTCCAAGTATGCCCGGGAGAAGAAAGGTTCCGGAGGGCGCACGACCCTCGGCGGCTGTGGACCGCCCTTTGCCTTTGACGGAGGTTGAGACGGATGAGGGGATGATATTCTATCCTTGGGATCGTTTCGATGTAGCGCAGCTGAGGGGCGCTGAGATATGGACCATGCACCGGAGGATTTTGAGGGGCTTGACTTGCGACGTGTACTATCTGGGAGAGAGAGTGACGCGCCAGCATGGCGTGAATTCGCCTTTGATGACACCGGTGGAGCCTCCCGCCGACATGATGCATCCGAGTGAGAGATCGGAGACCTGGGGTGATTACCGAGGCGGCCAGCACTTCTCGGCATTCGTGGCGATTGAGCAGTATCCGGTGTTTATCTTGAGGAGGCTGAGGATGCCCCAGGTTCTTGATAGGGAGGGATTAGGGATCCCGCGGTACCCTCGAACGGACTTTTCATATGTCCAGGATGGGGTTAGATTGAGGGTGCAGATCCCCCAGCCTGAGCAGCTTCCACGAGCTTTCCGGCCTCGTCCGGGTATGAAGGTATGGCTTCTCCTTCTTCTTTTTTTTTTGTCTTCTCCATTCTCGCTTCATCATTTTTCGCCTCAATTATTTCTGATGCTTTTGCTCCCGTGCAGTTTCCGGAGGTGGTCGTGGAGAAGTTGACGAAGCAGGTGATCGGGGCTAAGAGATTCATTAGGAGGATGGTTGCTTGTGGAGCCCCTCAGGCCAGAGCGAGGCGTGCACAGCCGGCGCCTGTCAGGCGGGAGGCTTCCCCTATTCCTTCAGAGACTTCCTCCGAGACTCCTCTTTCTCCTCTCCTTGATCCTCGCGTGGTACTACCTTCGGATCACGTCATTCTCGGAGATCCTTATGGACAGGGACATGTCTGGCATCATGGTGGATCTTCTTCGCACGTCCAGGAGTCCGACGCATTCACCTTCGGATATGATTTCTTTGCAGATTTTGGCTTGCCCTATCAGAGCGTGTCGGTTGGTCCTGACGAGCCTCTCTCTGGAGACGAGGACGATTCTGAGCCCGAGATTTTCAGGGCTACTGAGGAGGCGGGCCCGAGCCGCAAGAGGGATCGGGGAAAAGCCCCAGCCACCGAGGACTCTGACTGACTGATCTTCTGAGACTAATTTCTGAGATTGATGATTTTTTTTTTTGAGATTGATTCTGGGATTGTACAGTTTATTATTATTATTTTTTTATGTACACTCTCTTTTTTTTCTTTTTGGAATGTAATAATTTAGGATTATTATTATTATTTTTTTTATGAATGCAATGCAGTATGAATGCAATGTTGCATGAGCCTTGGTTTTTTTTGTAAGGGTGTGAGTATTGGGTATATGAACTGTTTGGGCAGGTTTTGCTCAGGTTTTGAGCAGTTGGGATGAAAATATTTCCTCCATGGTGCAGCAGTTTGAACTGCTGTAGATTTTTTTCTGGGTGACAATTCTGTCCGCGCGGATGGGCTTGAAATCTGACAGAGTTCATTTATTTTGGTGGTTGGATCTGGTTTGGCCCATAAATGCCACCTGAAACTTCATCTTCTTCAGTTGAAACTGGAATTTCGGGAGAGAGGAGGGAAAAGCCATGGAAATGCCTAAAAATTCTCCAAAATTATCCAAAGAAATCCAAATGTCATTCTTTGAAAAGTTCAAGGAGTGGTGTAGAGAGATTATGCAAGAGAGGAGGTCATTTTTCGAAGAAAGGTACAAGGTGAAGTGCTTATGGTCCCTCAAAGAATTGGTTCCGGACTATGACCTCTTGAGAGCTTCTTCCTCATTTTGGGATATTAGAAGGCACGTCTTTTGCCTTTCCTATAATGAAGTGGTTTCGACCGTCGAAGAATTTCGGGCTTTGCTTGGTGGCCCGGAGGTGGAAGAGATTGCGGTTCCTTTGCCCGGAGGGGCCTCTTTCGTTGATAGGTTGTGCAACCTCCTTCATCTTTCCCCGGAGGAAGCACAAGGTATGATCCGTAGTCCCGATCACTTTGATATTTCCGGTCTTCCTGATAGATTTAGGAGCTTAGGCTTGATTGATGATGCCTATTGGGATGCCTTTGCACTTTGCATGTTTGGTACCTTGTTCATGGTCTATTCTTTTTTGGGATCTCGTCAACCGTCTCGCCGGATATCGTTGTTCATTGTCGCTTGGGCAGAGATGTTGTACCTTTGATACTGGGGGAGACTTTTCATGCTCTCGATAGGCTGGCTACCGGGAGACGGTATATGCACGGGGGCAGCCCGTTCCTCTTGACTTTATGGCTGATGGAACGCCTGGGGTTCTTCGGGAAACATCGGATATGATCAAGCCTTGGACATTCGCCAGGAGAGGGGTTACTGTAGATTTTGATGATCAGGGCTCATGGGAGCGTTGGATGGCTGGTCGCCGGACAGAAGATATCAGATGGTTAGTGCCTTGTTGGCGGGTGGAGACTCGTAGAGTATTTCAGGACGGGTCTCATGTGGTCATGCTTTCGGGGCTTTCTCAGTCCAGCTTCTACATTCCGGCTTTGGTTCTGAGACAGTTCGGCCTGGAGCAAGTTCCTTTGGAGGACTTTGATGATATAGCCACCAGGGTGGTGGCTTCTGCTTCTAAGGATGATCCTTCGGTGTTTCCATTTCTTTCCCGAGTATGGAGGTATGACGTCTTTCCTCCTCGGGTTATCCTCAGGCGTCCGAGACCTGTGTTCCTGACCACTAGGTACCTGGATTGGTATGAGAGGCATTTGGGGGAGACTCAGATGGCTATTTTGAGACGGCGAGAGGCCATTGTGGGTGCGGAGGACCTGACAGTTTCTGAGAGGAGGAGGGCCGAGGCGAGGGCCAACTGTAACGACCCTAACCCTAGGCACTAATTTAGCATCATATTGTGTGCTTTTAATATCATTATTAATATTATGTGTTCATTTTTATATACTTGATTCCTTATATTAAGATAAAATGATAGGGAAATAAAATAATGTTCTTGGAAGAAGTATAATAATAGGAATGGATAAAATAAATAAAATGTGGGTAGTTATTCTTCTTTGGGTAGGGGAAATATAAAAATAGAAAAAGAAAGTAAGAAAGGAGGTTATTTGGGGAGGGGCCATATCCCCTAATTTACTCCCCTCCCTCTCCTTAGTCAAAGGTTCCCATGCTTTTCCATACTTCTCCCATACTTTTCCCCATCCTCTCCATTATTCTTCCTTCTTCAACCTCCTCCATTTCTTTCATAGAAAGTCCCATGGAAACCTCCCTACATATTTTCTTCCAAAAATTATAATAAATTCAATTCTTCTCCATTTGATGATCCGGGTGTACTTCCGTGTTCGGGGTGAAGAGGGGAGCACATTGAGCTAAGAAGATCCTTAATCCACTTCATATTTGCTAAGTAAGTTATTATGACTTCTTTCTAATAAATGTTCACTTTATGTGTATTAAATCTATTGTTGAAAGAAAATGATTTTGATATTTTAAAAATGATTAATTGAGTTGAAATGGGTTAGTCAAGGTTGAATTGATTTTGATTGGAATATGGTGGTCTAAGTTGGAAGAAAGAGAGTATAGTGAGTATAAGATGTTCATGATTCTAAAGGAGTTATTGTATGTGATTATATCCATTTTTCTTTGCTTTGGGAGATATTATGAATTTATTTCCTTTGGATAGAAAGAAGTAGAACAAGGATTTAGTATACTTTAAATATTGAGAGTTACTATGATCTTCCCTCCTATTTAATGTTCATGAATGATTTGGTATGGTTATTGTTATTATTATGGTTATTGGATGCTTAGGAAACCTTCTTTGAATGGATGAATGGGTTAGGGAAATAAGTATAATGTTGTTGTCCATGGAAAATAGTAAAGAGTAAGAAAGTAACATTTAAATCGAATAAAGAATGTTAAGATGGAATTGTGATAAGGAAATGTGAGAATTTACTAAGTAAATGAAAATGGGTGGGATAATCTTAGTTGTTTGGGAAAAGGTATGAAAGAATTAGGAGTAAATGGTTATTATTGGTTATGAATTGTTGGTTTAAGTGTTTGGTTCACCTGCAGAATAGTGAATTGGAGGCTTGGGCGATCGCCCATGTGGCCGAGCGGCCGCCCATCCGTCCCGGCAAGTAGTTCTCTATTTTTCCACCCCTTGGGCGGTCGCCCATCCCTACCTGTGTGGCCGCCCACCTCGGCAGTAACATACATCCTTTTGAAACTCACTTGGGCGGTCGCCCAAGTGGTGTGGGCGGTCGCCCAAGACCCCAGACCTCATTTTAAAGCTGAACCTGAATTAGTTTAGTAAGCTTGATTTATCACTTATAAATTGTGACTCCCACTTGGTAAATTGAGCTTGAACCTTCATAGAGACCTTGTGATATAGAATATTGTCCGGGAAATGATTGATAAGCTTGAATTGTAACTTCACCAAAGTGGTTCAAACTTGGGAAGTAGGACTTGCACTTTTATTAAGATTTCTCGAGGTTGAGTATTGACTTCGTAAGAATGGTTTATGGTTTAGGGTGGCCTTACTTGCTCCCATACCTTGGTGATTAGTTGATCAGTGTAGAGACTATAATCACTATTGTGTTAGTTAGGAATGTATATGTGTTACATCAATATATGGTATCCCAATTGTGGATTATTTGGTATATGGTTGTATTGTATCCCCAGTGTGGATTATTTGGCTTGTTGTTACATTGTATCCCAAGTGTGGATTATTTGACACGTTGTTATGTTATTCCAATGTGTGGATATGCTTGCTATGTGGTTGCATGATTATCCCATTTGTGGATTTATTTGTTATCATTCATATTTATTGATGATACTATGCATAGTGTATTAAATGATGGTTGCACTATGGTATTGATTAGCATGAGTATACATTACCATGTTGATATATGATTATCCCTTTTTGTGGATTTATTTCAAGTATCTATTATGTGCTTGAACGTGTTGTTATTCGGGGGTATAATGGAATTCAATCAATTATTGATTTGTTCTATAAGTGATTGAAGGTTCATTATACATGTGACCGTTCCCCTCTGTGGCCACAGAGTGGGTGTGCTATCGACTGTATTGACCCAAAAAGCTTTACAGACCGTTGCGATTGGTGATTAAGGGGAATGCTTCTGTATTAAGCCTAAAGCTTTACAGTAGCGATATTATTGTTGGATACTCTGATATAGGTATCTTTTCTTATATGGATCTCTGGAGTATGAGTCCTATAAGAGGTGAATGTGTTGGAGGCAGTTCACCAAAGAGAGGAGTTTCACTCCCACGTTGTACGACTTATTGTTCAGACGGGAAAGGTAAAATAAGGTAACGTAAGGTGTTTACCGCTTTCATAATGTGTTATGTGCTACCATGCTATGTGTTGCATATTGTTTGGCATCTTGCTGCATTCATAATAGCTTATTGAGATTTATTCTCACCCCTTCCCTTTTACTGTTTTAGATTGTCTTTGAGACAGTGATACGAACCCGGTGAGGCCGGGAAAGAGTTTGGACTCTTGCTTTTGGGACTTGTCAGGATAGGTATATGAGTGGGTTGTCAGGAGTCATAATTAAGTATTACTCTTTTATAAGTTGTAAGGAAAACTCTTTGGTTAAATCAATGTTAACTAGGGTTTTCAATGTAATTAATCAAGTATGATTATTAAAGTATTTGTTTAAATTCCTCCAAGTGGAGATATTATTATTTGATTTTGTTTATGGAAAATTTAGAATTGGTTTTCTTGTAAAGGTAAATAAAAGTTTTAAAAATATAAGATGGGTTTTCTTAGTTTGAGCTTCTCAAGCTCGGGACACGCGTTAGGTCCCGGGTTGGGGTGCTCACAGTTGGTATCAGAGCTTAGTTTAGAGATCAAGGGTAGATGTCTAAACTAAGGGGGAATGTGTGGTAATTGACGCCGAGTGTTTAATGCAGGAATTATTCTAATGGCCGGAAGCAATGATGATCAGCGAAAGGTTCTAGGAAATGAAGGAGATATGGGTATAGGTGGAATTCAGAATGAAGAAATGATGAAATTATTCAGGGCGTTTGCACAAAATATGGAGACTAGAGGATCAGTTCCGAATCAACCTGAGGGATGTCAAAGTGATGGATGGGAAAGGTTTGTGAAGATGAATCCACCGAGTTTTGCGGGATATCCGAATCCGTTAAAGGCAGAAAAATGGTTAGAGAAAATGAACAAAATCTTTGAGGTTATGAAGAGTCGCAACGTAGAGAAAGTTAGGTATGCCGTTTTCAAACTTGAAGGTCCAGCTGATCAGTGGTGGCAGAATTTGAAGGGAAGTTGGGAGCGGGATCATACGCCCCAGACTTGGGATAATTTCACTCAGCAATTCGAGGATTATTTCATTACAATGGTTACAAGGGATAGGAAGGAGATTGAATTCTTAGGACTAAAACAAGGGAACATGACGGTGAATCAGTATTCAGTCCGGTTTGAGGAATTAGCTAGGTGTTGCCCTCATTTGGTATCGCATGAAGTGAAAAGAGTTCATAGGTTTGTAAAAGGTTTGAGGATTGAGTTTAGGAAGAAATTATGGATTGATAGTTTCACCAATTATCGATACCATAGAGAGAGCTTATAAAATCGAGAATAGCATTGAGGAAAATAGTGGAAAATCGGAAGGTGGAATTGGAAACAAGCCAAAGTATCTAGGACAAGGATCCAAAATCATTAGAGGACAGCCAAGGGCTTTAACTTCAGGAAGTGTGAGAGGGAAACTTGTTGTAGCTTCTTCAGTCTAGGCCAATATCCAAACAAGATGGGATGATTTGTAAATTTTGCAAGAAGGTTGGACATACCGAAGATCGCTGTTGGAGTAAGCAAGGAAAGTGTATTAATTGTGGAGAGATAGGACACTTTAGGAGAAATTGCCCAAGGTTGCAGCGGGAAAGAGCTTCAAGCAGCAGTCAGCAAGGTGGACGACAAAGAGGTAGTACCAAAAGAGATAACGAAGAGGAACCAAAAGAGAAGGTTTGTGATCGAGTGTGTGTTTCGGGTCTAGGAGAGGTAGATTCCTCAGGAGTCACTAGAGGTATATTCCCTGTCTCAGAAGTTATGGGTCATATTTTATAGATCCTATTGCATATCATTTATGTTGGCATCACATTTTGCTTATATGTGACATACGTTGCCTGAGATTTTGTTTTATTGTTAGAGGATTCTGCTCTTATGAGAGGATACCTCGAATCTACTTTGGTTTGCCACGATGGTGATGTGATTAGCTGGGCATGTATTGCCAGTTGATTTGGTATGATTACCGATGTGTAATTATGAAATATACTTGACCTGGATGGTTAAGTAGTTGTTGTGTATTGGTAGACTATCATAATAAATGAGTCTCCTTTTCTAAGCCTAATTTGCTTATATTAGTATTTGGCATAGATAAACCTTTACATGGTATTCTTGTTATATATGCATTAAAGGCAGAAAGTTTTGGTTAAAGATGTGAAGGGTAATTAGTATGTGTTAGACTTGCATAAGAAGTCTTTCCAGATGTTTTATGTGCTAGTTGTGAGTAGATGGTAATTGTGTTTCCATCCAGGTATCTCATGTGTTGATTCTAAGTATGATAATCATAATTTTAATCCTTATCTTGATGGCTTTATGATAGTTATGATTGATGATCTCCTTGGTTATTTAAAGTTATGAGAGGATCAATTGTGAGTTGTGTTATTTACCTTTAGTAGGAATTCATTGTTTGAGGAAGTGTGAGTTGGCTTGAGAGGATTCCAAATTTTGGGTTCTACAGTCTTAAGCTTGGATATTACCATGGATCTTGCAAGGATTGAGTCCGTGATCTTTGGGTTGGCAAGTGCTACCGAAGGAATTTTTAGGAAATTCTTGAGAATTGTAAAATCATTGATTTAGTTAACACTAAAGAATATATAAATGGTGTAGGATGTACTAAGGATGAATCATATTGATAGAGATGGAGAATAGATTGACTATAGGTCCAATCCTTACCTTACTTAATGGATGTGAGGACTTTGTGAAATTTTAAGTGCGTATTAAAGGAGAACTAGATGGTGATATTATGAGAATTGGGAAAGTAATAGCGTATGCTTCGAGGAAGTTGGCTTAGATAAACCGGAATTTTCTTACTCTCTACTCGAGAGTGACTGCAATTGTTTTATGTGAGAAATTTACCTTTTTGAAGCTCTCTTGTGGAATTTGTTACCGATCCTAAGAGTTGGAGGATTTAGTTACTTAAAAGGAAGAGATTAGAAGACTATCTAGATTCTTGAAAAAGAGGTTGTGTGTGGTGTGATGGACTTCCTTTCAAGTTGAGAAGTTAGCTAACCTTAGCAAGTTTATGCAATAACAGTTTTTAGTTTAGCATTGGAATGGGTACTGTACAAATCTTGATATGGACAAATTTAATTGAATAATCCTTCGTGCGTATGGAGTTCTTCAGTTAAGGATGATTTGGCGGATTTGACTTATGTGGGGAAACTGTTGAGAGTTATTAGAATGATAGTTAGGGAATTGAAATCCTAGGGTATTCAGGTTGTGAAAATGTATAGAAGAATCATGTCGTCAAGGAAACCCTTTGGAAGGGTAATTCGAATTGCGTGAGAGATAATCTTTGTTATTGATCCATAAGGTAAGCTAGTTTAAAATTCGGGACGAATTTTTCTTTAAGGGGGAGTGAGTGTAACGACCCTAACCCTAGGCACTAATTTAGCATCATATTGTGTGCTTTTAATATCATTGTTAATATTATGTGTTCATTTTTATATACTTGATTCCTTATATTAAGATAAAATGATAGGGAAATAAAATAATGTTCTTGGAAGAAGTATAATAATAGGAATGGATAAAATAAATAAAATGTGGGTAGTTATTCTTCTTTGGGTAGGGGAAATATAAAAATAGAAAAAGAAAGTAAGAAAGGAGGTTATTTGGGGAGGGGCCATATCCCCTAATTTACTCCCCTCCCTCTCCTTAGTCAAAGGTTCCCATGCTTTTCCATACTTCTCCCATACTTTTCCCCATCCTCTCCATTATTCTTCCTTCTTCAACCTCCTCCATTTCCTTCATAGAAAGTCCCATGGAAACCTCCCTACATATTTTCTTCCAAAAATTATAATAAATTCAATTCTTCTCCATTTGATGATCCGGGTGTACTTCCGTGTTCGGGGTGAAGAGGGGAGCACATTGAGCTAAGAAGATCCTTAATCCACTTCATATTTGCTAAGTAAGTTATTATGACTTCTTTCTAATAAATGTTCACTTTATGTGTATTAAATCTATTGTTGAAAGAAAATGATTTTGATATTTTAAAAATGATTAATTGAGTTGAAATGGGTTAGTCAAGGTTGAATTGATTTTGATTGGAATATGGTGGTCTAAGTTGGAAGAAAGAGAGTATAGTGAGTATAAGATGTTCATGATTCTAAAGGAGTTATTGTATGTGATTATATCCATTTTTCTTTGCTTTGGGAGATATTATGAATTTATTTCCTTTGGATAGAAAGAAGTAGAACAAGGATTTAGTATACTTTAAATATTGAGAGTTACTATGATCTTCCCTCCTATTTAATGTTCATGAATGATTTGGTATGGTTATTGTTATTATAATGGTTATTGGATGCTTAGGAAACCTTCTTTGAGTGGATGAATGGGTTAGGGAAATAAGTATAATGTTGTTGTCCATGGAAAATAGTAAAGAGTAAGAAAGTAACATTTAAATCGAATAAAGAATGTTAAGATGGAATTGTGATAAGGAAATGTGAGAATTTACTAAGTAAATGAAAATGGGTGGGATAATCTTAGTTGTTTGGGAAAAGGTATGAAAGAATTAGGAGTAAATGGTTATTATTGGTTATGAATTGTTGGTTTAAGTGTTTGGTTCACCTGCAGATGAATTGGAGGCTTGGGCGGTCGCCCATGTGGGGCTGAGCGGCCGCCCATCTGTCCAGCAAGTAGTTCTCTGTTTTTCCACCCCTTGGGCAGTCGCCCATCCCTACCTGTGCGGCCGCCCACCTCGGCAGTAACTTACATCCTTTTGAAACTCACTTGGGCGGTCGCCCAAGTGGTGTGGGCGGTCGCCCAAGACCCCAGACCTCATTTTAAAGCTGAACCTGAATTAGTTTAGTAAGCTTGATTTATCACTTATAAATTGTGACTCCCACTTGGTAAATTGAGCTTGAACCTTCATAGAGACCTTGTGATATAGAATATTGTCCGGGAAATGATTGATAAGCTTGAATTGTAACTTCATCAAAGTGGTTCAAACTTGGGAAGTAGGACTTGCACTTTTATTAAGATTTCTCGAGGTTGAGTATTGACTTCGTAAGAATGGTTTATGGTTTAGGGTGGCCTTACTTGCTCCCATACCTTGGTGATTAGTTGATCAGTGTAGAGACTATAATCACTATTGTGTTAGTTAGGAATGTATATGTGTTACATCAATATATGGTATCCCAATTGTGGATTATTTGGTATATGGTTGTATTGTATCCCCAGTGTGGATTATTTGGCTTGTTGTTACATTGTATCCCAAGTGTGGATTATTTGACACGTTGTTATGTTATTCCAATGTGTGGATATGCTTTCTATGTGGTTGCATGATTATCCCATTTGTGGATTTATTTGTTATCATTCATATTTATTGATGATACTATGCATAGTGTATTAAATGATGGTTGCTCTATGGTATTGATTAGCATGAGTATACATTACCATGTTGATATATGATTATCCCTTTTTGTGGATTTATTTCAAGTATCTATTATGTGCTTGAACGTGTTGTTATTCGGGGGTATAATGGAATTCAATCAATTATTGATTTGTTCTATAAGTGATTGAAGGTTCATTATACCTGTGACCGTTCCCCTCTGTGGCCACAGAGTGGGTGTGCTATCGACTGTATTGACCCAAAAAGCTTTACAGACCGTTGCGATTGGTGATTAGGGGGAATGCTTTTGTATTAAGCCTAAAGCTTTACAGTAGCGATATTATTGTTGGATACTCTGATATAGGTATCTTTTCTTATATGGATCTCTGGAGTATGAGTCCTATAAGAGGTGAATGTGCTGGAGGCAGTTCACCAAAGAGAGGAGTTTCACTCCCACGTTGTACGACTTATTGTTCAGACGGGAAAGGTAAAATGAGGTAACGTAAGGTGTTTACCGCTTTCATAATGTGTTATGTGCTACCATGCTATGTGTTGCATATTGTTTGGCATCTTGCTGCATTCATAATAGCTTATTGAGATTTATTCTCACCCCTTCCCTTTTACTGTTTTAGATTGTGCTGAGACAGTGATCGAACCGGTGAGGCTGGGAAAGAGTTTGGACTCTTGCTTTTGGGACTTGTCAGGATAGGTATATGAGTGGGTTGTCAGGAGTCATAATTAAGTATTACTCTTTTATAAGTTGTAAGGAAAACTCTTTTGTTAAATCAATGTTAACTAGGGTTTTCAATGTAATTAATCAAGTATGGTTATTAAAGTATTTGTTTAAATTCCTCCAAGTGGAGATATTATTATTTGATTTTGTTTATGGAAAATTTAGAATTGGTTTTCTTGTAAAGGTAAATAAAAGTTTTAAAAATATAAGATGGGTTTTCTTAGTTTGAGCTTCTCAAGCTCGGGACACGCGTTAGGTCCCGGGTTGGGGTGCTCACACCAACCCTCACGACAGGAGAGGAGATACTGTGACTGACTATGAGGCTTACGTCAAGAGGCAGGAGAGGAGGACCCCTATGTTACCAGCTCGGCTACAGGAGATGAGAGATGATGCTAGGGCCACTAAGGCCCTGACAGAGGCTGGTTTGATAGATCCTGTTCCTATACCAGAGCTTGGTAGGAGGAAGACCGACATTTTTCCTTTTCAGAAGAAGAAGACTCGAAGGGGGAAGAAGAGGGGAGAGGCCAATACGAGTGGCTTGGAGTGATTCTGAGTTTTCCGAGTATCCCTTTCTTGTTGTAGCAGACACATTAGTTTGATTATGTATCTTAGTTTTTTTTTTAGCAGGTTGCCAGTTGTAGGAATGAACCGGGCTTAGACTCATCAAAAAGCTTTTATTTGTAATGAATATGTGAATTGCTTTAGAGTTTTTCGAGACGCTTTCATGGTCTGATCAGTGTATTGATGTCAGAGTATGACTTTTATTTGTGTTTTAGACCGAACCGTTTTCGGCTGCCTACGTTCCCTTCGGACAAAAGGGCTCAGGTCTCCGTAGTTCGACCCAATTAATTTGTTTTTGTTTTTTTTTTGTTTTTTTTGTTTTTGTTTTTTTTTTGCAACCCTGTTTTTTACCTAGGCCGCCCTTTTCGGGTTTTCAACCTAGTTGGGTATTACTCTTTTAGCACTCTTTTTCTTCTTTTTTTTTTTGGTTTCTCTTTTTTTTTTTTGACTCAGTGTTTTTACGCGTAGTATCTGCGCAGCTTGTCACCATTCACTGGGTGTACAAAGGGATTTCCGTTGAGGTCTGCAAGTAGCATGGCTCCTCCGGAGAAGATCTTCTGGACAACATATGGCCCGACCCAGACAGGTTCCCATTTGCCAAGCGGGTTGATACGGACTGGGGGCTTCTCTTTCAAAACGAGATCACCTTCTCGGATCTCCCGGTGCTTTACTTTCTTGTTGAAGGCTCTGGCCATTCTCCCTTGGTATGCTCGGATATGTTCCATTGCTTTCAATCGGCGTTCATCTAGCAGGGCCAGCTCATCATGGCGACTCTGGAGCCATTCGACCTCGTTGATCTGGCTCTCCAACAACACACGGAGTGAGGGGATTTCTAGCTCGATTGGGAGTACAGCTTCCATTCCGTAGGTGAGGGCAAACGGTGTTTCCCCGGTTGCCGTTCTGACGGATGTTCTGTAGCCCCAGAGTGCCAGGTGTAGCTTCTCGGGCCAATCTCTGCCTCGGACAGCCATTTTCCGGATGATGTTTTCCAGAGTCTTGTTTGCTGCCTCGACGGCTCCGTTGGTTTGGGGCCTGTAGGGAGATGACTTGTGACGGGTTATTCTGAATTCCGCGGCGGCTCGTCGCATTCCCCTTCGAAGTGGGATCCATTATCTGAGATGATTTCGGCTGGCAACCCGTATCTGCATATGATGTTCTCTTTGATGAAGAGGGCTACTTTCTTTGAATTGAGGATTTTGTAGGACTTGGCTTTAACCCATTTGGTGAAATAATCCACCGCTACCAGGACGAATTCGTGGCCGTTGCTGCCTGGTGGTGCGATTTTGCCTATGACATCAATTCCCCAAGTGACGAAAGGCCAAGGGGTCGTCATGCAGTATAACTCATGAGGAGGCAAATGATTCAGACTTGAGTACCGCTGGCATTTGTCGCATTTTCGACGAACCGGATACGATCGGTTTCCATGGAGATCCAGAAGTACCCCATTCTCAGTATGATTTGCATTAGGGCTCGAGCATTCATGTGGGGGCCGCAGGTACCACCATGTATTTCTTTCATGAGTCCCGTAGCCTCTAGTTTGCCGATACATCGCAGGAGGGGGCCTTGATAACGCTTCTTGTACAGCATGTTTCCCAAAAGAACATAGTGGGAGGCGAGTCGCTTCAGGGCTGAGAGGCTCTTTGCTTTGATTCCTTCCTTATATTCCCCATCTTCATTTTTGAAGGAGGCTTCGCCATTCTTCAGGTACTGATAGATCTGAGTGTACCAGGGATCATTGGCCGGTTCGGCCTCCGCTTCGATTTCAAAGCAATAAGCGGGGTTTTCTCTCCTCCCGACTCTGAATGGTTTGACGAACTTCCCTTCGGGTATTTCAACGAGGGAGGCTAGTGTTGCCAGAGCATCTGCGAATCTGTTGCGATCTCTGGGCAAGTAATGAAATCTGATTTCCTTGAATTGAGTTACTAGCTCTTCCATGTAAGTGTGATATTTCTGCAGACCCGGGTCTACGGTCTTCCATTTGTTAGAGACCTGATTGATGATGAGGGCAGAGTCACCATACACCTCCAATTCCTTGATATTTCTTTCAAGGGCGGCTTCCAACCCGGCTATGCAAGCCTCGTATTCAGCAGCGTTGTTTGTGACCTCGAAGTTCAATCTTACTGCTATGGGGGTGTGTTCGTCAGTAGGATCGACCAGAAGCATTCCTATTCCGTTCCCCCTTTTGTTTGATGCCCCGTCGAAGAAGAGTTGCCAGCGATTTTCTCCTTCTAGAGAAAAGATTCCATCATCGGGAAATTGAGGTTCAGGTCCTCGGGACTCATCACTTGGGAAATCGGCCAAATGTTCTACCATTATGCATCCTTTTACGGATTTCCTTGAAACATAAGTGATGTCGTATTCAGCCAAAAAGAATGACCATTTTGCCAACCTCATGGAAATGGAAGGCTTGTCGAACAGATATTTGATGGGGTCTATCTTTGAGACGAGATGTATCGGGTGAGACTGCATGTAGTGTTTCAGCTTTCCCACTACCCAGACCAAACCTGCGCAAGTCTTTTCACAAGCAGAGTAATTGAGTTCGCTTCCCTGAAGCTTTCTGCTCACGAAATAGATGGCGTTTTCGACCTTGGAATCTTTCTTCTCTTGAGCTAGCATAGCCCCAATTGCTGTATCCGTGACAGTTAGATATAGCAATAGCGGCTTTTGCCGATGTGGTGGGCAAAGAATCGGGGGATTCACGAGGTACGCCTTGATCTATTCGAAAGCGAGCTGGCATTCTGGAGTCCATTTTGTGTAGGCCTTTTTCTTCATCAACTTGAAGATCGGCTCGCAGATCGAGGTCAGCTGATTTACAAAGCGGCTTATGTATTGCAGTCTTCCCACGAAGGATTTCACTTATCGGTGTCCGGGCGGCTTCATTTCAACTATCGCCTTGATTTTCTGAGGGTCTACTTCAATTCCCCGTTCTGTCACCATATATCCTAGCACCTTGCCTCGTCTTACACCGAAGGTGCATTTGGCTGGATTCAGTCTCATGCTGTGGTCTCGGATGCGGCCGAAGAATTTTCTCAAATCAACAAAGTGCTGGCCATCTGATCCTCTGGAGTGTATTATCATGTTGTCCACATAGACCTCAATTTTTTTGTGGATCATGTCATGGAACAAAGCTTTAGCTGCCCTCTGGTACGTAGCCCCAGCATTCTTTAGTCCGAACGGCATGACCGTGTAGCAGTATGTGCCCCAAGGGGTCGTGAAGGCTGTTTTGGCTTGATCTTCTTCTGCCATTTTGATTTGGTTGTAACCGGCAAAACCGTCGACGAAGGACTTGACCTCATGGTTGGCTGTGGAATCCACCAAAATGTCGATGTTTGGCAAGGGGGAAATCATCTTTTGGACTGGCTTTGTTCAAGTCTCTGAAGTCTACGCAGCACCGGATCTTTCCGTTGGCCTTGGTCACCGTTACTATGTTGGAAAGCCATGTAGGATATTCAATGACCCTGATGAACCCTGCCCTAAGCATCTTTTCTATCTCCTCTTTCACTTGTAGGGACCATTCGGACTTAATTCTTCTTAGCTTCTGCTTTACTGGCTTGACTTCTGGGTCGAGCGGTATTCGGTGCTCAACTATGGAAGGATCGAGGCCTGGCATATCTTTATAGGACCATGCGAACACATCCACGAATTCCCTTAAAAGCTCAATCAGAGCGTCCCTTTCAGTCCCTTCGAAGAAACTACCAATCTGCGTCTCTTTAGGCTCTTCCGCAGTTCCCAAATTCACACTCGTCAAAATCTCTTCGGCAGCTTGGGCTCGATTTTCCTCTTTCTGGATAACCTGCTTAAAGATTTCTTTGATATATTGTTCATTTAATGTGTCTGCTTCTTCATCTAGTGAATCGTTATTAACTGTTTTTAGATTATTAGTTAATTTATCATTAGTTAAAGTGGCAATCAAGGGATACTCAGAAAGGTTCGTCATTTCATTAAGAATAAAAGGGAATACAGTATTGGCTACAATTTCGTGGTCTTCAGGCGTGAGGCCATCGGACGACTCGGAAGACTCAAACTCAACAATGAAAGACTCGGAGGACTTTACAAAGGTTGACACAAAGGGACGGGGGACCAATCCAAGCTTGGTGATCATTTCTTCTTTAGTCGCGGACGGGCCTGAGAGAGTTTCCCAATTCTTTAGCGGAATTGCTGTCAGTGACCTCATGACTCGGGGGTTATCTTGTTTCTGTCCTCCTTCCTCAGTCATTGCTATCATCTCTTTGTCTGAACCAGAATCAATTGTGTTCGGCGCCTGAAAACTGAGCATATGAATGTAGGGATCTTCCTCAATTCTGGGGAATTCTATCTCGTCACAATCTGACCGCTCAATCCAAATGTAAGGACGTATTGCGTCTCGGTGTGCTGCTGGAAAAATCTCATGCCCCATGCTCGAGCGGAAAGGCTTAGCGGGCAGTTCTTCGAGGAGGACGTCCCATACGATGTTTATACATTCGAGTCGAGTCTGTCGGTACTTGTCGACTTTTATCATGAAAATCTCTTCGCTTAGCGAGGCCAGAGAACGGGTCTGAAGAATGCTGACAAATCTCTGATTGGAGACTGTAGGTTTGTGTGCTCGTATCATGGCGGTATTCAGTGTTTCTTTCCATTCTGCCTCCAGATGTTGGAAATAGCAATTGAACTTGATAAATCGAACGCTCCGGGATACGCCCGCTTGAGTTCGTTGACATAGTTGGCATCACCGGATTACAGGGGATTGATGAGACTTGCCCCGATAGTCCCTTGGTCGATTCGGAGGAGGTAGCCGGTGTACGGCTAAGAGCATGCTTGGTGACGGTCTCGGCCGTTCCCATGAGGAAACTGTCGCCCCTAATGACTTCAAGGTCCCCTTGCCGGTTAATGAACTTGACACATTGATGAAGGGTGGAGGCTATGGCTTTCATGTGGTGTAACCAAGGGCGCCCCAGCAGAGCTGTGAATTCGGATGGGATGTCCATTACATGGAATTTTGCCGGCACCATTTGGGTTTCATACCAGAGTTCCAGAACCACCGTCCCCAAGATGGGACGAGACGTGCCATCATATGCCTTGATTGACCGGGTAGATGGGATCATGTGCATTTCATTGATGCGTAGGGCCCGCATCATGCTGAGGGGGAGGACATTAACGGCTGATCCATTATCCACCAAAACCCCAGGGAGTGATACGGTGTTGAGACGAATAGTGATGTACAAGGCTTCATTGTGCTTAGATACATCTCTTGACAAATCTTCGTCGCAGAAGGTGATCATGCTACCATATAGGCGGGGATCATAGATTTGGTTCTTGTCTGGAGACAGAGAGTTATCAAGCCAGTCACTTCGTGCCTTTTTCTTGCGAGGTAGAACCTTTGCTGAAGCCCCTGGGTTATACTGAGGCCGTTTGTGGCGGTTGCCATCTCCAGTCAACAAATTGATTGAGTGGGAGTGCCAAACTGGCGTTGGTCTTTCTTTATCGGTATGCACTCGGGAGCTGGACAAACTGAATCTTGGCTGATCCCGCGGGGGGATAGACTTTTGATTGGCAGTAAAATCACCCAGATCTGCAGTATTCTGGTGCCCGAAGGTCTCAATCCTATCGTTGGCAAGGCCTCTCGGCTTTTCTTCCCCTGTTTGCTTTGGGGAAGACAGGCTGGAGTAGAGTACATAGTAATCAAATCCCCCAGATGGTTCCCCGAGCGTACCCACACTGGTATCACCAGCCTCGAACCTCTCTTTCAATTTTTGCTGGGAGGAAATTTTCTTCTTCTTAGGAGGACGGTCCTCGTGTATCCAGTCCTGATAGTCCCTTTCAAGGCAGTCGGGGCAGTCACAGATATCCCACCAAATGTGTTCTACGGCTGGTGGTGGATTTGGGGCCTCAGGTTGAGCGGTGCTGGAATGACTTTTGGTCCGGGGAGATCTGACGTTGGGCTCATCGGGAAGCGAATGGTTGGACTCTGCCGGATAATGAGAGGTATTAAGAGCCAGGGGAACAGGCACATGTTTGTCCTTCAGGGGATCCCCAGTCAGTTGGGAGATTGCTAATGTCCCGAGATGGCGTGTGGCCTCTTCAATCCAGGCTTGCTGTTTGTTCTGGCGTTCCTCAAGAGCTTTGATGGCGGACCATATTTCTTCCGCTGTTTCCCGATCTTCATTACCCACGCTGATATCTGCGGGATCGGTATCACTCTGAGAGGGGATAACAGACGGTATGCCAAACTCTTTCGTCCCTGACTGCTTTTGGAATGGTGGCCTTTTGGATTGCTGTTTGGGGGCTAATTGCCCTGTAAGTCGACGGGCAGGAGTCCCGGCGGTGGAGACATAGGAATCTTGTGGTGGCATCTTGATATACCCAGGATGATTAAGAATGGGAGGAGGACCTTCTTCCTTCTTTGCGGTAAAAGTGCCATCGGAATTGAGACCGATAGTCAAACCATGAGTTCCAACAACCCCAAGAAGGTCGTCGATTTGAGCCTCATGTCGAAGTCTCATCTGTTCTACCAACTGGATCCAATACTGGTCTGTCTGAGGGATTTTGGAGGACGGAGCGACGTTATCCCCATCATTACCGGCTGATGCAGACATTCTGAAACCCGGAGTCGGAACAAACGGCGAAGCTGATGATGCGCTTGACTCTTCCCAACTGATGAAACGGTGACCCGGTGTCCGGAACCAACCTTTGTGAGGAGCTGCGGGGGGAAAGACACAAGGGTTCAGAGATTTAGGGATTGAAGGAGGGTAGGTGTTTGTGCTTTGGGCTCATGCAACATGCAGTTATTTGTTCTTGTTTACTTAAAACATGCTTTATTAACCTAATCGGTTGGAAAAGATTGCTCTTCTTTTTCGCAAGCTACTCTGGATCCTGGATCAGTGGGCCCCGTCACTAGGTCTATAAGCCCCTCGTATTCCACCTGTATTTCGACCTCCCAGGGTGGACAGCCCCGGGCGAGGGTCCTATAGGGCAAGCGGGTCCCACCGACCAAAAAAAAAACGATCCTAAAAGTCTGGCGGGTAATCGAGTCTTAACGAGCATTCGATGTAAATTACGGACAAAGCTGACGTCAAAGGTCAAGATCATGTCCGAGGGCTCGACAAAAAGTCGGCATGATTTGGACTGATGAATGTCCACAATTGATCTTGACTTGTCGTCAGTTAGGCCGTAATTAGGCATGGAATAATCATTAATCCTTGATGACTCAGTGTCAATGCTTTGGGAGTCGGTGTATAATTTGTGCCGATCGAGTCAAAGTCAAGGCGCCGGTCAATATGGTCAAAGTCCATGACGGAAAACCGGCGAACATCGGCCGATTAGGGTCCCGAAAGATATTGACTTGGTATGCCGACTAAGGCTTGAAAGGAAAGGTCTATACACAAACGGGGCATGACACGAGACCAGACTAAAAACCAACCGGGTCTCGGACAAAGTGTGTCACGGACAAGTGCATGGTCGACACGAGGCTCCATGGGATGTTTGGGTAGTCCGTGCTTGCACCGAGAGGCGTAATAAGACCAAACGGGCCGCGACAGGATTTCCCGGGTTAGGGACGTAGTGTGCAGTGTAAGGTCACGTGCGCGTAGTGTGCAAGCAGTCTATCTTCTTTTTCTGAGTAAAATAGAAATTTTTCATGTGTCTTAAAAAGAATGATGCATGATTTTTTTTGAAAATTTTCTTTTTTTTTTTTGAAACTCCTTTTTTTTTTTCTTGAAACTCTTTTTTTCTTGAAATTTTTTTTTTGAAAATTTTTTTTTGAAAGTAAATGCACACATAAGCACATAAACACATAATTCAAAATTCAAGTCAACGGGTCCGATGGTCAAAATTTTGACTTTTCCGAGGCGACCAAAACAACACGAAAATGTGAAAAACCAACACACACCACAAATGATTTTAAATGCCGGGACGGAAGCTTGACCCTCAAAAGCTTTTTTTTTTTTTAAACAATGATACCGGTACGTGGGATCGTTAAACCACAATTTATCCCCGACTCGTGTTAGGAGGCGATAACGGGAAGTTTAATGGTTTCCACCAATATACCAAATATCATTTTTTTTTTTTAGAAAAAGCTTATTTGTCCCCAGCGGAGTCGCCACTGTGACGATGTTGAGATTTTCCAACTCGCGGAAAAAATTCGATTTTTCGTTTCTTTGAAAACCAAATAAAAACCGGAAGAACGGAGTCGCCACGCCATTTTTGTTTTAAGGGCCAAAACTTTGAAAAATGCCCGAAATAAGAGATTTGGGTTCGGAGGTCACGTTACACGCCGGGAATAACGTTAGTGTTCACCCGGAATGCCTCGTAAAACGAGTCTTCCAAGCATAGAAACCATTTGTGTGTGTGTGTGTGTTACTTTGGCCAAAATAAATTGAAACTGAGAAAAGTAAAAATTGGGAATTCTTTATTAGACTTTGGACAGATCCCATGATTTTTTGTGTGATTTTTGGGTTGAGATTTGGTACTCAAAAGATTTTTGGAAGTTGAAAACCATTTCTGCCAGAATGAAAAAGGGCAGTGGACACTTGATTTTGAAATGGACTTTAGGGCTTGAAAATTCCATAATCTGAGAAAACTAAGAGAATGAAAGTTGTTCCAGACACCTAAAATAAGATTTCTATGAAATAATTTTCCATTTTGGAGAAGATTTGAGGAACGAAAACCTTCTGGAAATCTCAGATATGAAATCTGGACTTCCAGAGACTGAGGAACTGACCTTTAAAAGAAAATTTGAAAAAGGGAGTTTTACTCACGCAAAAATTAAAGTAAAAAAATGTATGGATATCTATGGATGTTGGCTACAAAAATTGTTTTGTAGTCAACACCAAATTCCAAGTTTATCTGTGTCCAAAAAATTAGACCATGGATAGAGGTCTTAGAAAATTGCTACTGGACAGCAACTTTCTTAAGAAGAAAAACATGATTTTAAGTGGGGGTTTTGCATCCATGCTTGTCCCCATTTCCTTAGGCTTTTATTAGTGATCACTTGACATTTTAGTGGTGAATCAACTATATCAAGCCATCCTTAGGGTACATTAGGACTAAGCACTTCATTTGCTTGGGAAGGGGAATTTTATCCTTTGAAAAAGAGATTTGATGTATGAAAATGGTTTTTAGGGTTTTGAAAATGTGTTTTCTTTGCAAGTAAGTAAGAACACTTTGAAAATAATGTTGATCCTTGTAGAAGATCATCCATGGAGATGAACTTCCATGGTGATCTTCTTGGATCTAAGGCAAGAAGATGAACAAACTACATTTTGGAGTTTGAAAATACATGCATGAATGAAGGAGTTTAGGGTAAGGAGAAGGAGGGTTTACCAATCTTCTTTGTGTTTTGAGTTTTAGGCTTGAATGTAAGAGTGTTTGAGGCTTGAATATGAGAGTTTTTGAGTGAGTGTGATTTTGGGTGAATAGTTGAGAAAAAGGTGACAATTCTAGAGAATTCTCACTGTTTTCTCTCTATTTTCGCCAAGGTGCAGTTGTGAAAAATGTTTTTTTTCCTCTCCTTTTCTGAGACTGGAGGGCTCAATTTATAGCCCTCTGAAAATTGCAATACCATCCGCGCGGAGGGTTCTGCCGGCGTGCCTTGTTCATTAAATGCAGCTGCAGGCTTTGGACACAAAGAATATTTTTTTGAAAATTCAAACTGGCTGTGTTTTTCAACTTACCAATTCGGGATTTTCTTAATTCTTTTGCTTTTTGAGATTCTTTTGTAGGCTTAACCTTAAATAACAATGCCCACTTTATCCTTGCTTTGTTAGAAAAGTTAGGAATGTTAGGAATGTTATAACTCTCGTTAATTTTCTAACGAGAATACTAACAACTCAAATTGTAGTACTTACAGGAGCCTTTTGAGCATGAGCGTACTTAGGATTTTTCTGCTTTTTTGCTTCCATGTAATAGAATAGGGCTTTGTAATTCACTTTTTAATATTAATGAACTGCTCTCCTTTGATTCTTCATTGTATTTCTTTACTGCTTTGATATATGAACTGCTTGTTTAAGTGCTTGCTTGTGGTTTTTGTACAAGTACAAGCCTATTTTTGGGAAGCCAAGGAAGGGTTCCTCGTACTTCACTTCTGTCTAAAATGAGGAGGCTAGCTCGTTTTTAGGCACTTATCAATTTTTCCTGTTTGGGTCATTAGGCCGAGGAGAGTTCCTCGGTCTTGACAGTTGGAATTGTCTTTTTCATCACTCTATGACGAGGAAGATGACTCATACATAGGTCTAGGATGGTTCTACCCGTAGTCGTTAGGCCGAGGTGTTTCCTCAGCAAGACGTAAGGCTTGCCCTTCTTTTTCATCTCCTTATGTCGAGGAAGGTGACTCGTATATAGGTTATTGCCAGTGGTCGTTAGACCGAGGTGTTTCCTCAGCAAAACGTAAAGTTTGCCCTTCTTTTTCACCTCCTTATGCCGAGGAATGTGATTCATACATAGGTTTTAGATGTAGATGGTCTCACCTATCCATGACGAGGAGGAACTCGCTCGGTCATAGGTCTTGGGTGATTTATGGTGGGAGCTTGTCCCTTTGAAGGCCGAGGAAGGTGCTCCTCGTCTTCTAGTATTGTATTAGTAGTTGCCTTGCATGTTGAAGAAGTAAATTTCATAAACTCAACTGATTACATCAAACTGCAATCCTACCTTGCTAAAAAAGTAAAAGACTAACAACGACTAATCTAGTACATAAAGACAGACTAAAACTAATGATAGTATTTCCGTAGATTGTCAGAATGCCACGGATGCTTGAGCTCTTTCCTCTCCTTAGTTTTTAATCTGTACGTCCCTTCTCGAATGACTTGGGTTATGATGTAGGGACCTTCCCAGTTTGGAGAGAGCTTGTTTTGTTCAGCCTTCCAGCCAGTAGCTTCAATCTTTCTAAGTACCCAGTTGCCCACTTGGAATACTCTTATGTTGACCCTTTTGTCATGATATGCCTTAGTCCTTTGTTTGTAATTCATCATTCTCATATGAGCAGCTAGTCTTTTTTCAATCTGAGCAGCTAGTCTTTTTTCATTTATTAGGTCTAGGTCTGGGTCTAGGAGCCTATTGACCTTGTTGTCTTGCTCATCGTAGTTGGAATTTCTTATAGTAGGGATAGCCATTTCAGTCGATGTCATAGCCTCAGAACCGAAGGTTAATACGAATGGGGTTTCCCAGGTTGGCCCCCGGGTGGTTGTGTAACGACCCGAACTCTAGGCACTAGTTTAATCACGTGTTGAGCGCGTGTATATGGCGTGCAATTTATATTATTTATTGTTTCGCATTTTAATTGTGGCAATTATGTGTTAGTTTAGCATTTTAATAATTTATATGATATTTTCAATATGTTAATAAATTAAATATAATTATTTAATGTCAAATGAAAATATTAAGATTGTGTAGTAAAATAATAATATTTGATAAATTAATTAAGAACCTTATAAAAGTGATGAGGTGCTAAAGTGTATAAGTTGAAACTTAAGAAATGTAAGAAGGAAATGTTTAATTGATGGAGGAGCCTAGGTGTAATTATTCCATGTCTATCCTTAGTTGATATTTAATGAGATGCTTTCTTCTTCTATTCATTTTTAAAACAAGAAAACCCTTATCAGCCCAAGTTTTTCTTCTTCCATGGAAATGAAAAAGAGTCCAACCTAGTATTCCATTTTAAAAATCCCCAAAATATTCTAGAAAAATCCATTCGACGATCCGTTTGTTTCGTTGTGTTCGGGAGAAGAAGGGGAGCATTTCTAGCTGATTAAAGTTTTTATTATTTTTGAATTATTTTGTAAGTTATTATATTTTCCTTCCATGGCATGTTCATTTAGTGTTAAAATTGATGTTGTTGTTATTTAATGGTTGCATATAAAATTGGATTTGTTTTCTTGAGTATAAAATGGAAAAAAATGGCTTTGACTTGGTTGGAATGATTTAAGGAAACAGGGTAAGTAAAATGAAGGTTTTGAGGTGAAAGAGTAAGTTGTTATGATTTCCTTCAATTATTGTTCATTCCATATTTTAAATTGGATATTGTTATTGAATAATTGTTGTATGTTAAGCTTGGGCATTTTAATTGGTTTTGGAAGAAATAGAAAAGAGGTTTTGGGTGTGTATGGTGAATTATTGGTATATTTTACTTGGATTGGAATGAGTAGAAATGGTGTTGATGTTTAAGTTAAAGGAATAGGAGAAAAATTGGGGTTAGGAAGATAAGGGTTGGAAAATATATATATATATATATATATATATATATATATATATATATATATATATATATATATGTGTGTGTGTGTTGAATGTTATATTGGTGAAATTTCTTGAGTAGGAATGGATTGAAGTTTAATATTGAATATCATGAAGTTTTTGGGCTTGATCTATTTTAGAAAAGTGTATAATGGTGACCCTAAATTATTGAGGATATATAATGATTCCTAAACCTAAAATAAGAACGGCCGCGTCGGCGTCGGCGTAGGCTAAAGGTACAAGTGTTAGAGTTTAAAGCTATTATATATACAATTATGGACTTTTAACATTGATATTCTTATGATTATTATAAGGTTGGATTAAGAAGTCAATAAAAGTATGAATGATTTCAAATTGAGATAAGGAAGGATTTTTAGTTCCTTTGATGTTAAGATTACAATTGTGGAAGTATATTTGTTGTAAGGAAACATTTGATTATTTTACTTTGAGTTTGGAGTAATGGAAATGGATTTGGTTTGAGTGGAAATGGTTTGAGGTCATTTTGGTTGGAATATATTGAAGTTGGACTTCTGATGTTGTTGTTTAAGTTGGAACAAAAAGGGACCTATAAATGTTTACTAAAGTTGCTGATGTTTCAGCCTCTGTTTTGGAATTCTGTAAAGGGCACGAGTCGTGCCCCTGGGCACGAGTCGTCCCCCTCCTCCATTCGTGTTGAAATTAATAAAAACAATTGTGAACTTAAGTTCACTAATGTTTAAAACTCCATTAAATGTTCTCATAATAAATTGTAAAAACCAAATATAAATCGTTAAAACAATGATCAATGTTTAATAATCTAAAAATACCATCAAATTATTTCATAGGCTACTTACAAGATTTTCTATTATGATTTCCTATGTTACCACAACGACCACATTTCATTTTGCATTTAAAGCACTCTACTCTTGAAGGGATTCGAAGCTTATTTGGTCTTTCCGGTGGACGCTTTTCTTTTAAAGGAAGTATTAGAGGATCTTCTTCATTAACCACCGCCATTGATTCATCTCCAAATGAATCATAAGGCTGAATAGCATGAGCATAACAATTCTTATAGGCGCTGCTATGAAAATATGTCTCAATGTAATGGTAATAAGTTTATGTGCAAATGGACAGGACAACAACGACGTGAACACATGGGAACCCTTCATGCTGCCACTTTCCACAAGAACATGTGAATTTTTCAATGTTCACAACCATGGATGGAACTGAATGGACTTCAAATATCTTGTCGGTCGAAGAATGTACTATCCATGACCTACACATCTCCAGATTATCCTTATACCTTTTATACATGATTGGACATAAAAAAGTATTCAACTTTAATGAATCTTCTCTACGCTTGGACATCTGCGTCATCAACTTAAGCCTGATTTGATTAATTAATTCTTTAATAGGGAGTCCACGAGCTTCTCTAAAGTGCGAATTGAATGATTAAGCTGTGTTTGAAGACATATCACCATAACATTTGCCTTCAAAGTATGCATTTACATAATTAGCTGGTGGAAGATTAGCAAGAAATTCACGGAACTTGGGCCCACCTTCGTTACTCACTTCTTCAATCAAAGTATGAAAAATTTCTTTTGTTAGAGCTGCTACAGACTGAAAGAGTTTATGAACCATTTTTGCCGCAAATTTATAGAACATCCCTTCACTTTATCCCTCAAATTATTCCTCAAACGACATAGGCAAAATGAATGATAGCTCTGAGGCATAACAGCTTTCACTGAAAAAATAATTGTTGGTGTAATGCCCTAGGAATTTAGTTATGTTTGACTTATAACTTAAATCGCTATGTAATCGTCTTTATCATTTATTATGGAGCATGTTTATTTGGCTTATTATATGTTTACATGTTTATTATAATAACCTGCGTCCCTAGTTATTGTGAATGACTAGTATAAGTTGGTAATAGATAATCATGGAGATGATTATATGCATAAGATGCACATTACACTTATGGGTACTTGCTAGAGAACAAGTACTGGACATGACCTACCGATGAGATTTATGACATGGTCTATAGTCATATATGTCATGATTAAATCTCATGATAGTCAAGTCATTGAATCCTTTGTACCTGAGATTATCATCGTCTTCCACATGATGAACATTGTGTTTGATATAGTCTAACAATATCTTTAATAGGATAGCAATAAGGACTATGTTGGCACGATTGGATTCTTGTAGGGAAGAATGATAAGTCAAGATGGGATTTGTCCTTCTCGTTGAGAGAGATGTTTGCTTGGGCCCCTCGATGAATAGTGTTGATGAAATGTGTGGCCACAGTCAAGAGATTTGATAGAGATCAAATGCACTTGGATTATAAATATATTCGGAATCGAGAAAGCATTGAACAATATGAGTTGACGTGGACCATGACACATGTTCAATTTGATATCGTGGACAAAGAGATTGTAACATTTGATATATCAAGGAATCAAGCTTTGATGTTATATTAATTGGGTGGATATAATGGTTTGCTAGAAACCACTTATGTCTTGTGAGGTCGATGTTTCGACTCACTACCAACATAAATATAATTCCTAAAGGGTCACACACAAAGAACGAATTTGAAATTGGCTGAAAAATTGGAATTTTGGGAAGTGTCAAGACTCGTGACCAGGAGCACGACTCGTGCCCTGGGTCACGATTCGTGACAAGTATCATGACTCATGCCATTTAACCAGTAAGACAGCGTTTTAAGGCAAATCGTGATAAGTGGGTATTTTGGCATTGTGGATGACTAGGCACGAGTCGTGCTTCTTCAATCATAAATATTGCCAAATAAAGGACGACGCGTGGGAACGACTAATTTTGCAAGGGCACGACTCGTACCCTAGGGAACGACTCGTGCCAAAGGCGAATTCAATTTCCGTACGCGCTTGCTTTATTGGATTGGTTATTGGCTTGGACAAGGATTCTACCTAAGGGTTAGGGATTTATAACAAGTATAAATATAATTCTTCTCTCAGCCATAAACACATGATGTTGTTCTAGGTTTATGAAACTCTAGAGTTTTTATCTTTGATTGAGAATCAAAAATCAAAGAAATCCCAAAATCAATTCCATATTTTAGCCATTGATTATTGAAAGGCATTTCAATATTTGGAGGATCATCTAGCAATCCTACAAGACTCGTTCTTGGTTCGTTCGCATGTGGATTACCATTAGAGGCTGATTTCGTTATCACCTAAAGCTTGGATCAATTCATTACAAGGAAGATCAAGGAGAAGATAGAAGATTCGGCAACAAATTCAAAGGTTGAATTTTGGAGATTCATTTTGAACAAACATAATCGCTACAAGGTATGTAAAATCTATTTCATATGATTTCATCTCTTCATGCTAGAAAGATTCAAGGCTAGGGTTTTGTTGTTTTATAAAGTTCTTCTGCTGTGTTTGTAACCCCAAAACCCAACAATGATATCAGAGCCGTGTTTATCATGATTAGGATTGAAATTAGCATGCTAGATTTAATTTGATTAAATATTTTACATACTATATGAAATAGATCCATGATTTTATGTGTATTATTTTGATAAAATAATTATATGTGATATGCCATAGTCATGATTTATAATTGATTAATATGATTAGTCTTTTTATATAGGTTATTGATCTGTTTAATATGATTAATTAGATTAGTAAATTCTCAAAATTGTATCAAATTGTTTGATTGGAATATTTTGTGAAGCCCTATGTTCATGATTATGTACACATTAGTTTCATGTTACAACCATGCGATGTTTGTTGTTATGTGTAAAACCTTCTAAATGTTTAAGTTTTATGCCACCCCTTGATTAGAACACTTGTGAAATTTTATGGTATTTTGATGTAGTTTCGATTCAGTTGGGTGCATCATTATATCTTAATTTGTGCTCAAGATGAGATAACGGTTGATGTAGTTTTGACTCAGTTAGGTGCATCGTTCCATGTCGCATACGTTTGAAAAAGGTTTTGACTTAATTGGTGTTTTCAAATGAGATTTGACCCAAGGCATAGATGAGATTTAAAACATGTTTTGACATATGATGTCTAGAAATCTCATAAAAGATCTAAGATTCATATATGATATGATTGATGTTATCTACCTAAATAGCTTGATTTCGAGCATTGACTCAGTTAAACCAAAATCAAGTGAAATATGGATCTTAGCCCATTTTTTATTATATGATACATGCTTGTATTTGAAGGTGTATAATTAAATGAGAGTATTTATGAAATACATTATTTGCTCTTAGATGGTAAATGCATTGATACTTATATGTTTATTGTTTGCATATTTTATTGTAGTAACGGCAACTCACAAAAATCAGCCCCTGACACTGCGATCCATCCTTGAGAAGGAAAAGCTCGAAGACAACAGTACAAACTATTCTGATTGGATCAGAAGCCTAAGAATTGTTCTTAGGAAAGAGAAGAAAATGTACATTCTTGACGAACCCATTCCACCTCCACCTGCTGCCAATGCTTCAAAGACAAATAAGGATGCACATAAGAAACATACTGATGATTATAATGATGTGATATGCCTTATGCTTGCCACCATGTGTAAGGCTCTTCAGAAGTACCTTGAACACATGAAAGCTGCTTTTGATCTAGTCGAGCACTTAAAGGAAATGTTCCAAGTGCAAGCTAGACAAGAGAGGTATGATGTGGTAAAGGCCCTAAATGCATGCAAGATGCAAGAGGGGCAGTCGGTTGGTTCTCATGTCCTTAAGATGAAGGGTTATATTGAGCGTCTGGAAAGGCTTGGAAATTCGATGAGCTTGGAACTCGCCACGGATGCGATATTAAATTCATTGCCTGAAAGTTATGGTCATTTTATAATGCACTATCACATGAGTTGCATGGATAAAATCTCTCGGAATTGCATGCGATGCTCAAAACCGCAGAGAAGAATATCAAGAAGCCTGGAGCGACAAATGTGTTAATGGTTAACAAAGGTAAAGGGTTCAAAAAGGATGGCAAAGGTAAAGCAAGTGTTGCTAAGCCTAAGGCAAAAGTTGCCAATGCCGGAGATACTACACCCAAAGTGTCTCAAAAGGATGCGATTTGCTACCATTGCCAAGAGGTTGGTCATTGGAAGCGTAATTACAAGGCTTACAAGGAAGGCCTAAAGGCGAAGAAGGGAAATACGATTGCTACTAATTCAGGTATCTATATGATAGATATTTTCCTTTCTATTTTTAGTTCATGGGAATTAGATACCGGATGTGGATCTCACATTTGTTTAAATGTGCAGGGACTAAGGAATAGGAAGCTACTCAAACAAGGTGAAGTTGACCTACGTATGGGGAATGGAGCAAGAGTTGCTGCATTAGCCGTAGGGACATATGATGTAACTTTACCTAGTGGATTAGTACTTATTTTGAATAATTGTTACTATGTTCCGGATTTGAGTAGGAATATTATTTCAGTTTCTTGTTTGGATAATGAAGGTTTTAGGTTTCTTATTGAGAATAAGAAATTTTCTATTTATTTAAATGATATGATCTATTGTATTGCAAATTCATTTAATGGTCTTTATGTTCTTGATGTTGATGAAAATAAAATAATGTTGAAGATATTTATCATATGGACAAGAAGTCTAAACCGAATGACGTGAACAACACGTTCATGTGGCATTGCCGGCTTGGTCATATAAATGAGAAACGCATATCTAAACTCCATAAGGATGGACTTTTAGACTCACATGATTATGAATCATATGAGGTATGTGAATCTTGTTATTGGGAAAATGACCAAATCACCCTACACTAAGAGTAGTGAAAGGCCTAGTGACTTATTGGGCCTAATGCATACCGATGTATGTGGACCAATGAGCAGCATTGCTAGGGGAGGATTTCGGTATTTCATTATATTCACCGATGACTTATCTAGATATGGCTATGTCTATCTGATGAAGTCCAAAAGTGAATCGTTTGAGATGTTTAGAACATTTCAAAATGAAGTACAAAATCAACTTGGCAAAACTATTAAAGCACTTCGATCCGATCGTAGTGGTGACTATTTGAGGCAAGAGTTTGACAATCATTTCAAAAACTGTGGAATTATTTCAGAGTTGACTCCACCCGGAACACCACAATGGAATGGTGTGTCCGAAAGGAGGAATAGAACCTTATTAGATATGGTTCGTTCGATGATGAGTCAAGTTGACATTCCTATATCCTTTTGGGGACATGCATTAGAGACTGCTGCGTTCACACTGAACAGAGTACCTACTAAATCGGCTCCTAAGACCCCACATGAGATGTGGCATGAAAGAAAACCTAGTTTGTCTTTCATGAAGATTTATGGTTGCGAAGCTTATGTAAAGAGATTTATCTCTGATAAGTTAGCACCTAAATCTGACAAGGTTATTTTCGTTGGTTACCCTAAGGAAACTAAAGGGTATTACTTTTACAACCGCAATGAGAACAAAGTGTCTGTTGCTCAATATGGTATTTCTTGAGAAATAGTTTCTCAATAAAGGAACTAGTTGGAGTAAAATTGATCTTGAAGAAAGTTCAAGAACCCGAAAATAACATGGAACCAATAGTAGAGACTAAACCAAGTCCACAAGAAGTTTTGGAACCGGTTCAAGATCCACAAGTCCATCGTAGATCGGATAGGTTATGATCCGCACCCAAGAGATATGGATTTCTCGTGTCGGAAAGTAATGAAGTGGAAGTCATTGAGAATGACGAACCTACTTTCTATCAAGAGACGATGTCCACTCCCGATTTGGATAAATGGTTAGAAGCCATGAAATCTAAATTGCAATCCATGTCGGATAATTAAGTTTGGAACTTGATTGAGCCACCCGAAGGTGTAAAAACCATAGGGTGCAAGTGGGTCTTCAAGAAGAAGACCGGCATGGATGGGAAGGTGCATACTTACAAGGCTAGGCTCATAGCAAAGGGATATAGGCAGATTCATGGTGTAGACTATGATGAAACCTTTTCGCCTGTTGCAATGCTTAAGTCTGTTAGAATTTTAATTGCCATAGCCGCATATTATGACTATGAGATATGGCAAATGGATGTCAAAACAGCTTTCCTAAATGGGAAGTTACTCGAGGATGTGTATATGACACAACCCAAAGGTTTTGTCGATCCAAGAAATTCTAACAAAGTGTGCAAGTTGCAAAGATCCATATATGGGTTGAAGCAAGCTTCTAGGAGTTGGAATCTTCATTTTGACGAAAAGATCAAAGAGTTTGGTTTTGTCAAGAACGAAGATGAACCTTGTGTATACATGAAATTCAGTGGGAGCGTAGTATTATTTCTATTATTGTATGTCGATGATATCTTACTCATTGGAAACGACATTCCTGCACTTCAGACTGTCAAGTCTTGGTTAGGGAAATGTTTCTCAATGAAAGATATGGGTGAAGCCGCTTACATCCTTGGCATCAAGATCTATAGAGATAGATCTAAAAGGATAATTGGTTTGAGTCAAAGTACTTACATTGACAAGGTTCTTAGAAGATTCAAGATGGAAAATTCTAAGAGAGGTAACTTGCCAATGGGTCATGGTGTTACTCTTAGCAAGACTCAGTGTCCTAAGACAACTGGTGAGCGAAAGAGGATGAATGAGGTTCCATACGCTTCGGCTATTGGATCTATCATGTATGCCATAATTTGTACTAGACCCGACATCTCGTATGCTCTTAGCATGATGAGTCGATACCAATCTGATCCTAGTGAGAACCATTAGATGGCAGTTAAGATGATCCTTAAGTACTTAAGAAGAACTAAGGATGCGTTCTTGGTCTTTGGAGGAATGGAAGATGATCTTGTTGTAAGAGGTTACACAGATGCAAGCTTCCAAATAGACAAGGATGATTTTCGATCGCAGTCGGAATTTGTGTTTATGCTTAACGGAGGTACGATATGTTGGAAGAGTTCCAAGCAAAGTACTATTGCCGATTCTACAACTGAGGTCGAATATATAGCGGCATCTGATGCAGCTAAGGAGACAGATTGGATCTAAAAGTTCATTAGTGATCTGGAAGTTGTTTCAAGTATCACTAATCTGGTGGAACTTTATTGTGACAATAATGGTGCCATTGCGCAAGCAAAGGAACCAAGGTCACATCAGCGATCCAAACATATACTTAGATGTTTCCATCTCATTCGAGAGTTCATTGATAGGGGAGACATTAATATAGGCAAAGTATCAACCGATGATAACATTGGGGATCCGCTTATAAAGCCCCTCGCACAAGCAAATCATGATGGTCATGTTATGTCCATGGGTATATGATACATAGATGAAGCCTAGTGTAAGTGGGAGATTGTTGGTGTAATGCCCTAGGCGTTTAGTTATATTTGACTTATAACTTAAACCGCTATGTAATCGTCTGTATCATTTATTATGGAGCATGTTTATTTGGCTTATTTTATGTTTACATGTTTATTATAATAACCTGTGTCCCTAGTTATTGTGAATGACTAGTATAAGTTGGTAATGGATAATCATGGAGATGATTATATGCATAAGATGCACATTACACTTATGGGTACTTGCTAGAGAATAAGTACTGGACATGACCTACCGATGAGATTTATGACATGGTCTATAGTCATATATGTCATGATTAAATCTCATGATAGTCGTGTCATTGAATCCTTTGTACCTGAGATTATCATCGTCTTCCACATGATGAACATTGTGTTTGATGTAGTCTAACACTATCTTTAATAGGATAGCAATAAAGGCTATGTTGGCACGATTGAATTCTTGTAGGGAAGAATGATAAGTCAAGAAGAGATGTTTACTTGGGCCCCTCGATGAATAGTGTTGATGAAATGTGTGGCCACACTCAAGAGATTTGATAGAGATCAAATGCACTTGGATTATGAACATATTCAGAATCGAGAAAGCATTGAACAATATTAGTTGACGAGGACCATGACTCATGTTCAATTTGACATCGTGGACAAAGGGATTGTGACATTTGATCTATCAAGGAATCAAGCTTTGATGTTATATTAATTGGGTTGATGTAATAGTTTGCTAGAAACCACTTATGTCTTGTGAGGTCGATGTTTCGACTCACTACCAACATAAATATAATTTCTAAAGGGTCACACACAAAGAACGAATTTGAAATTGACTGAAAATTGGAATTTTGGGAAGTGTCACGACTCGTGACCAGGAGCACGACTCATGCCCTTTAACCAGTACGACAGCGTTTTAAGGCAAATCGTGATGAGTGGGCATTCTAGCATTGTGGACGACTCGTGCCCTCTGGCACGAGTCGTGCTTCTTCAATCAGAATGATTGCCAAATAAAGGACGACTCGTGGGAACGACTGATTTTGTAAGGGCACAACTCGTACCCTAAGGCACGACTCGTGCCAACGGCGAATTCAGTTTCCGTACACGTTTGCTTTATTGGATTAGTTATTGGTTTGGACAAGGATTCTCCCTAAGGGTTAGGGATTTATAACAAGTATAAATATAATCCTTCTCTCAGCCATAAACACATGATGTTGTTCTAGGTTTATGAAACTCTAGAGTTTTGATCTTTGATTGAGAATCAAAAATCAAAGAAATCCCAAAATCAATTCCATATTTTAGCCATTGATTATTTAAAGGTGTTTCAATATTCGGAGGATCATCTAGCAATCCTACAAGACTCGTTTTTGGTTCGTTCGTGTGTGGATTACCATTAGAGGGTGATTTCGTTATCACCTAAAGCTTGGATTAATTCATTACAAGGAAGATCAAGGAGAAGATAGAAGATTCGGCAACAAATTCAAAGGTTGAATTTTGGAGATTCGTTTTGAACAAACATAATCGCTACAAGGTATGTAAAATCTATTTCATATGATTTCATCTCTTCATGCTAGACAGATTCAAGGCTAGGGTTTTGTTGTTTTATAAAGTTCTTCCGCTGCGTTTGTAACCCTAAAACCCAACAATAACCCCTTGGTGACGATCGAAAACAAACACAATTCTAATACCTCTTATAAGAGGTTCCAATTGTTGAATGACCCATGTCCAATTATCAATATCTTTCGAATAAACAATAGCAAAAACGACATTGAAAAGACCTATAAATGATAAGAATGAAGATAATAATATAAGTAATATAAAACAACTGTGAACTTCTGTAAATACCAGTGAACTAAATGCAATTTTGAGTAAAGCTAGCGCATGTCGGTTAAATTGTTATCAGAGTTTCCATCTTTGGATGTTGCTGCCAACATTGTACCCTTATACTTTCCTTGCAAATGAGTGCCGTCGAGAAACAACACAGGCCGACATGAACGAAAACCTTTCATACAAGCCCTAAATGACACAAAACACCTCTTTAAGTGAAAGGACGATGGGTCAACATCAAGAACAAAGTGGCTAGTAGGATCCAAATGTTTCATCTTTAAAAAGTATGGTCTAAGCTTATCGAAAAACAATTCTGCTTCACCAAACACAATGTCCTTCGCCTTTTCAACAACCCTCCAAGCAATTTTATAAGTGATGTCAAATCCATAATCTACCTTCAACAACTTCACAACATCAGAAGGACCTATCGAAGGTTTAGAACGAATATCATCAACAATAATATCGCAAAGAACATCAGAGGTAATCTTTGAACAACGTCCAGAATTGAAGACATGCCCACAAGTATGATTCCGATCAAAAGTCCGTATATAAGCAAAGCCATTGGAAGCTTCAACAGATACGTGAATCCTCCACGGACAACCTCTCAAATCTTTATGTACACATTTGACAGTAATACGCTCACTATCATTTTTCAAATAAATAAAGTCAAAACCAACAGCTGCAGCATACTTACACAACTTGTTTCTGAACTCACTAATTCCACCTTTAAAACCTTGTCCAATACCCTCTATACCATTAACCCACTTTGCACTTTTCAATTCCTTATTTGGATGACGGAAAAAAGTAACAGGCAATTAATGACTACTACATATACTTGAGATATTAGATGAGGACGAGTCATTGTAATCCAATGTAAGAATTTGTGTCAAATGAATTTCAATACACTCAATATAACTACGACCTAAAATAAATCCCATATTCATAAAATCATCCTCATTATGTAATAGGCAAGTACAATTCCCAGGTAAAGGATACGAAAAATGCATAAATTTCTTCCTCAAACCCTCCCTCACATCTATTGCAAGCAAAATCAACCAATGTATTGAAAGATGAAAGCTTACTAAATCTTTCAACTGCTGTAAAATCGCCATATTTCAACAAAATCATCATACAAGAATTCATATTTTGAAGATTGATTAATCTGCAACATATAAGAAAAAATAAAACAAAATTAAAATAACTGTCAACATAAGTAATACAATCAATAAAACAATTGTGAACTAACATACAACTGTCAAAATAGGTTGAATCATGTTCTATTACAACTAACAGACAACTGTAAACTTAAAATATACAAATAAGTCAAATATTATGTTGCAATTATAATAAAAAAAACATTTAAATTCGTGAATTAGCTACAATGCTCATAATAAACAAACTACTAAACATAAACAAAATCTAAATATGAGATTATAAACAATTCAAATTGAAATAATATTCACGAATCATCAGCGATGCTCGAGCATAAAGCAATTCAGTTCACCAATCATCAAAAATTCAAATTCAAACGTATAAAAAAAAATCAAAATCCAAAATCAAATCATCAATAATATTGCAAATCACAAATCAATCGACTTCTAAATTGATCATAATCAAACAATTAAGCAAAATTGAACTCACCGAATTGAACGGGTTTCAAAATCGCCTTATCTCTCACTCTCTCTCTCTCTCTCTCTCTCTCTCTCCGCCGCTCCCAGCGTGAAAAGTGACGCGTACAAAGCCATAGGCGAAAAAAAAAGATATTTATACGAGGGTAGTTTCGTAATTATAAAAACTCATTAAACTAGGCGAGTGATATGGTGGAATATTGATTTATAAAGTGGATTAGCGTTAAATTTGAAATTTTATTAGCCTAATTTATCGATTGATTTAGGGTGAAGGACCCAATGCTAATTTCCACTTTTTCTAACTACACATGTTAATTTCTTAAATAAGGAAATCATATCATTTATTAAATTTATTTTAGCTTACTCATTTTCATAATTAATTTTACTTTAATCTATTTATTTTCATAATTACAGAAATAATTTCTTTATATATGTAAACTTATGTATTTACTTACGGAAACATATTAATTCATTTGTTGCTTATTTAAAAAGCTTAAAGTATGTTTTTAAAGCACACGTTATCGTCGAAAAATAAAGCTTTTCTTTTGAATATTTTAGATATAACAGCTAAACATATTTCCTCTACTTAATTTTCTCAATATTTAAGTCTGGTTTGACAATTGTTAACAAAAATTCTATTTTTAGAGTGACGTGGCTAGTTTCCCACATTTCAACACACTGCCATGTTGGGACAAAAATTCATTCGATTCCCCAGACTGTAAAGTCAACATTTATCAAGTCAATACTCCATA
This sequence comes from Adenophora triphylla var. japonica, assembly GCA_022495995.1. Lineage (NCBI taxonomy): Eukaryota > Viridiplantae > Streptophyta > Magnoliopsida > Asterales > Campanulaceae > Adenophora > Adenophora triphylla. The sequence goes on along the minus strand of JAFEMH010005862.1, from coordinate 53,526 downwards.
TGATTAAATAATGAGACTATTGGATCTGAGTCACCAACACCAACAATTATTTACTAAAGTTTTTACTAATAAAAAACTGAAAAGTAATTTTAGCATAAACTCATATGTATGGTCGAAAATACACATTTTCCGAAAGCATAATATTATGACAGCTCCATTTGGCCATTTTCTTAGTAGCTCCGAAGCATAGGGCTAGCATTGCCAGAGATTAAAAAAAAAAAAAAATTTACAAAAATCTATAGTATAAATTAGAATTTGTACTTGATACAGTTGAATAAACAGTTTTAATGGTCGAATTTTCCATTTGGCTCTCATACATTTATCCCTTTTTCATTTTGCCCTTTAAAAAAAAAAAATTCAAATTAAAAAAAAAACGTATCCTCAAACACGGGCTTATTCTAGTATAGATATAAAATAAGGTTATGATAATTTATTGTTTTCATCGATTGATTGTAGACTCGCTTAATTCTAATTAAAAGCACCAAATCCTGAAAGCTGTAGCAATACTCCCTCCGTCCCATCGATCTTAAGAAAATTTTTCATTTTGGGCGTCCCACTAATCTTAAGAATTCCCAAAATGAAAAGTTTATATTACTTTTATATTAAATGGGACCCACATGTCATACTCACAACAATAATCTCATCACTATTCATCCCACTCATTCTCTCTCCTATTTAATTTTTGACACTCACAACACATCCTCCACTCATTCTCTCTCCTAATATTATAATAGTATTCCTTAATTCCCACACAAAATAAAAAATTCCTAAGCTCGGTGGGACGGAGGGAGCATTTCACAAAATGAAGGGGGCATCAAAATTGTTTCTAATTTGGATGTTTCAAAGATAACCTATACTTTGTCCCTAAATAAATACTCCCTCCGTCCATTTACATGGTTCACACTTTTTATTTTGGGCGTCCATTTACATGGTTTACACTTTGTTTATTTCCTAAAATGGAAACCTTAAATCACTATTCTCTCCACTCATTTTCTCTCCTACATTATTTTAATACTCACAACACCATTATAATTTACTATTCCCTCCACTCATTCTCTCTCCTATTTTATTTTCACACTCACAACACTTTCAATATAATATTTTCTCCTTAATTTACGTGAGAACAGTAACTGCGAACCAAGTAAATGGACGGAGGGAGTATTTATCAACCATTATCATATAATTTAGTTTGTAATTAGAGGCAACTAGTGAGTAACCCGTCGGTACTCGACGGGGGATAAAACACTGAGGTAAAAGTTAAATGTAAATATAATTAAAAAATGAATGAGATAATTTTATGTAATATATTACAACTTGTCGAAAACTTCTTTGTACACAACATTTGTAGTCGTGTCATCTGACTGTTCATGACTATTACATATAAGCACTTTAAGTCCTTTCCTTGTAGTTACTCTAGAAAAAGCAACATATAATTGTCCATGACTAAATACTGGTCTTGAAAGAAAAAGGCCAACATGAGCGAGCGACTGACCGTGACTTTTATTTATCGTCGTTGCAAAAGAAACGGTATGGGAATTGTCTCCATTGAAACCTAATCGAGAATTTTGTTGTATCAGAAGGTGACATAATCATCCTCGGTATCAACACCTTCTTACCAACATTCTTTTCGAACAACATTACCGCCTCGACAACGTGCTTATATATATATATATATATATATATATATATATATATATATATATATATATATATATATATATATATATATATATATATATATATATATATATATATATATATATATATATATATATATATATATATATATATATATATATATATATATATATATATATATATATATATTAAAATAATGTATATTTTTGTGTCAAATAGTCAAATAATTAATTGTATAAATGTATAATTATATACTAACAAAATGGATTTGCTTACCTATATATATATATATATATATATATATATATATATATATATATATATATATATATTAAAAACAAACAAATATTTTTTATACGATAAACTCGTAAATACGTAAAATTATTAATTTATACAATTGATCGTAATACTAACGAAATAATAACGATAACAAAATCATACCATTGCCGATGTTAGATAAAAAAAGTATAATTTTCTTATTCACATATATAATCCGAAAATAGGCTTAGTTGGGTGAGTTAGGTGAGCTACGCTTTAAAGTTCAAAAATTAGCTTTATCATGCCACTTTCTAATTGAAATTTTTTTGGACATTCATTTTAGGACGGGGTAGTATTATACATACGTAACAATGTTCACAAATCAAGAAAAGAAACATTAAAATTAGAAGTATGCCTCGTCGATACTCGACGGGGCATAGTAAAATTAATTAAATTAACGTAATAGTTAGCATTAATTGAACTTTTAATTTATATTTTTATAGTAAAATAAAAAAAAATTGTGCTTCAATCCATTTTCATTTTTAACTAATTTATTGTATAAAATATACCCCTATAAATTTTAAAAGTTACTAATTGAATTTCAAATGGATGATTGTGATTGGTGGATGATGGAAAGATATGACAATGATTTTGTGTCACTTGGAGTTTTCTAGGAGCTTGAAAAACTTTTGCTATTATATATAGTAGATTCACAAACTCCTTTTTTCGGATTTGTGAGTGACTTATTTATAATCTCTTTTGGCTTATTTTGATTAGGATTTGTTTTTTATATTTATGTTTGTATTTATTATTTTGATTTTGATTTTAATTTTAATTTTAAATTTTATCTTATAAATTTTTGATTTTATTTCTTGCTTTTTTCTATTTCTTGTATTTTGTGAATGTTTCTTTCACTTTTTAATTATTAGAATTTTAATTTTCGTTTTTTATTTGCATTTTATTTTTTCGTATGTTTTTATATTGACATTGATTTTCTTTTGTGCATTAGATTTTTTTTCTTTCTTAATTATTAAAGTTTTTTTTCATTTTGCTTTTGCTCTTTTTGTAAGACAATTATTTGTGCTTCAATCCATTTTCATTTTTAACTAATTTATTGTATAAAATCAACCCATATAAATTTTAAAAGTTACTAATTGAATTTCAAATGGATAATTGTGATTGGTGGATGATGGAAAGCTTGGCCAATGATATTGTGCCACTTGGAGTTTTCTAGGAGCTTGAAAAACTTTTGCTATTATCTATAGTAGATTCACAAACTCTTTTTTTTTTCGGATTTGTGAGTGACTTCTTTATAATCTCTTTTGACTTATTTTGATTAGGATTTGTTTTTTATATTTATGTTTGTGTTTATTATTTTGATTTGATTTTGATTTTAATTTTAATTTTAATTTTAATTTTAATTTTAATTTTAATTTTAATTTTAACTTTTATTATATAAATTTTCGTCTTTATTTTGATTTTATTTCTAGCTTTTTTCAAATTTTTTTAGGTTTGTGAATGTTTCTTTCACTTTTTAATTATTAGAATTTTAATTTTCAATTTTTTATTTGCATTTTATTTTTTCGTATGTTTTTATATTGATATTGATTTTCTTTTGTGCATTAGATTTTTTTCTTTCTTAATTATTAAAGTTTTTTTTATTTTGTTTTTGCTCTTTTTGTAAGACAATTATTTGTGCTTCAATCCATTTTCATTTTAAACTAATTTGATGTCTAAAATCAACTCCTATAAATTTTGAAAGTTACTAATTGAATTTCAAATGGATGATTGTGATTGGTGGATGATGGAAAGATTGGCCAATAATATTGTGCCACTTAGAGTTTTCTAGGAACTTGAAAAACTTTTGCTATTATATATAGTAAATTCACAAACTCCTTTTTTTTCAAATTTGTGAGTGACTTCTTTATAATCTTTTTTGGCTTATTTTGATTGGAATTTGTTTTTTATATTTATGTTTGTGTTTATTATTTTTATTTTGATTTTAATTTTAATTTTAACTTTTATTTTATAAATTTTTGTCTTTATTTTGATTTTATTTCTTGCTTTTTTCTATTTCTTGTATGTTTGTGAATGTTTCTTTCACGTTTTAATTATTAGAATTTTCATTTTCATTTTTTATTTTCATTTTATTTTTTCGTATGTTTTTATATTGATATTGATTTTATTTTATGCATTATATTTTTTTTCTTAATTATTAAAGTTTTTTTTCATTTTGCTTTTGCTCTTTTTGTAAGACAATCCATTTTCATTTTTAACTAATTTATTGTATAAAATCAACCCATATAAATTTTAAAAGTTACTAATTGAATTTCAAATGGATGATTGTGATTGGTGGATGATGGAAAGATTGGCCAATGATATTGTGCCACTTGGAGTTTTCTAGGAGCTTGAAAAACTTTTGTTAATATATACTCCCTCCGTCCCAGCGAAAGAGCCATTTATTTCCTTTTTGGGCGTCCCATTTAAAAAGCCACTTTCCCAAAAAGGAAACCTTAAATCACTATTCTCTCCACTCATTCTCTCTCCTACTTTACTTTTACACTCACAACATTATCTTTCTTACATCACCTCCCACTCATTCTCTCTCCTATTTAATTTTTCATACTCACAACATTTAAACTTTTTCTCTTTCCTACATCACATTTCTTATTTTGCGTGTCGGACAAATTTACCGACTCTTTCGCTGGGACGGAGGGAGTATAGTATATTCACAAATTCCTTTTTTTTTGGAATTTGTGAGTGACTTCTTTTTAATCTCTTTTGGCTTATTTTGATTAGGATTTATTTTTTAAATTTATTTTTGTGTTTATTATTTTGATTTTGATTTTGATTTAAATTTTAATTTTAATTTTAACTTTTATTTTATAAATTTTCGTCTTTATTTTGATTTTATTTCTTGCTTTTTTCTATTTCTTGTATGTTTGTGAATGTTTCTTTCACTTTTTAATTATTAGAATTTTAATTTTAATTTTTTATTTGCATTTTATTTTTTCGTATGTTTTTATATTGATATTGATTTTCTTTTGTGCATTATATTTTTTTCTTTCTTAATTGTTAAAGTTTTTTTCATTTTGCTTTTGCTCTTTTTGTAAGACAATTAATTGTGCTTCAATCAATTTTCATTTTTAACTAATTTATTGTATAAAATCAACGCATATAAATTTTAAAAGTTACTAATTGAATTTCAAATAGATGATTGTAATTGGTGGATGATGAAAAGATTGGCCAATGATATTGTGTCACTTGGAGTTTTCTAGGAGCTTGAAAAACTTTTGCTATTGTATATAGTAGATTCACAAACTCCTTTTTTTCGAATTTGTGAGTGACTTCTTTATAATCTCTTTTGGCTTATTTTGATTAGGATTTGTTTTTTATATTTATGTTTGTGTTTATTATTTTGATTTTGATTTTGATTTTGATTTTGATTTTGATTTTGATTTTGATTTTGATTTTGATTTTGATTTTGATTTTGATTTTGATTTTGATTTTGATTTTGATTTTGATTTTGATTTTGATTTTGATTTTGATTTTAATTTTAATTTTAATTTTAACTTTTATTTTATAAATTTTTGTCTTAATTTTGATTTTATTTCTCGCTTTTTTCTATTTCTTTTATGTTTGTGAATGTTTCTTTCACTTTTTAATTATTAGAATTTTAATTTTCGTTTTTTATTTGCATTTTATTTTTTCGTATGTTTTTATATTGATATTGATTTTCTTTTGTGCATTAGATTTTTTTCTTTCTTAATTATTAAAGTTTTTTTTTTCATTTTGCTTTTGCTCTTTTTGTAAGACAATTATTTGTGCTTCAATTCATTTTCATTTGAACTAATTTATTGTATAAAATCAACCCCTATAAATTTTTAAAGTTACTAATTGAATTTCAAATGGATGATTGTGATTGGTGGATGATGGAAAGATTGGTCAATGATATTGTGCCACTTGGAGTTTTCTAGGAGCTTGAAAAACTTTTGCTATTATATATAGGAGATTCACAAACTCCTTTTTTTTTTTTTTTTTTCAGATTTGTGTATGACTTCTTTATAATCTCTTTGGCTTATTTTGATTAGGATTTGTTTTTTATATTTATGTTTGTGTTTATTATTATGATTTTGATTTTGATTTTGATTTTGATTTTGATTTTGATTTTAATTTTAATTTTAACTTTTATTTTATAAATTTTTGTCTTTATTTTGATTTTATTTCTTGCTTTTTTCTATTTCTTTTATGTTTGTGAATGTTTCTTTCACTTTTTAATTATTAGAATTTTAATTTTCATTTTTTATTTGCATTTTATCTTTTCGTATGTTTTTATATTGATATTGATTTTCTTTTGTGCATTAGATTTTTTTCTTTCTTAATTATTGAAGTTTTTTTCATTTTGCTTTTGCTCTTTTTATAAGACAATTATTTGTGCTTCAATCCATTTTCATTTTTAACTAATTTATTGTATAAAATCAACCCCTATAAATTTAAAAAGTTAATAATTGAATTTCAAATGGATGATTGTGATTGGTGGATGATGGAAAGATTGGTCATTGATATTGTGCCACTTGGAGTTTTCTAGGAGCTTGAAAAACTTTTGCAATTATATATAGTAGATTCACAAACTCTATTTTTTTTTTTCAGATTTGTGAGTGACTTCTTTATAATCTCTTTTGGCTTAATTTGATTAGGATTTGATTTTTATATTTATATTTGTGTTTATTATTTTTGATTTTGATTTTGATTTTGATTTTGATTTTGATTTTGATTTTGATTTTGATTTTGATTTTGATTTTGATTTTAATTTTAATTTTAACTTTTATTTTATAAATATTCGTTTTTATTTTGATTTTATTTCTTGCTTTTTTCTATTTCTTTTATGTTTGTGAATGTTTCTTTCACTTTTTAATTATAAGAATTTTAATTTTCGTTTTTTATTTGCATTTTAATTTTTCATATGTTTTTATATTGATATTGATTTTCTTTTGTGCATTAGATTTTTTTCTTCTTAATTATTAAAGTTTTTGTCATTTTGCTTTTGCTCTTTTTGTAAGACAATTATTTGTGCTTCAATCCATCTTCATTTTTAACTAATTTATTGTATAAAATCAACCCCTATAAATTTTAAAAGTTACTAATTAAATTTCAAATGGATGATTGTGATTGGTGGATGATGGAAAGATTGACCAATGATATTGTGCCACTTGGAGTTTTCTAGGAGCTTGAAATTTTTTTTCTATTATATATAGGAGATTCACAAACTCTTTTTTATCAGATTTGTGTGTGACTTCTTTATAATCACTTTGACTTATTTTGATTAGGATTTGTTTTTTATATTTTTGTTTGTGTTTATTATTTTGATTTTGATTTTGATTTTGATTTTGATTTTGATTTTGATTTTGATTTTGATTTTGATTTTGATTTTGATTTTGATTTTGATTTTGATTTTGATTTTGATTTCGATTTTGATTTCGATTTTGATTTTGATTTTGATTTTTATTTTGATTTTGATTTTGATTTTGATTTTGATTTTGATTTTGATTTTAATTTTAACTTTTATTTTATAAATTTTCGTCTTTATTTTGATTTTATTTCTTGCTTTTTTCTATTTCTTTTATGTTTTTGAATGTTTCTTTCACTTTTTAATTATTAGAATTTTAATTTTTGTTTTTTACTTGCATTTTATTTTTTCGTATGTTTTTATATTGATATTGATTTTCTTTTGTGCATTAGATTTTTTTCTTTCTTAATTATTAAAGTTTTTTTCATTTTGCTTTTGCTCTTTTTGTAAGAAAATTATTTGTGCTTCAATCCATTTTCATTTTTAACTAATTTATTGTATAAAATCAACCCCTATAAATTTTAAAAGTTACTAATTGAATTTCGAATGGATGATTGTGATTGGTGGATGATGGAAAGATTGGTCAATGATATTGTGCCACTTGGAGTTTTCTAGGAGCTTGAAAAACTTTTGCTATTATATATAGTAGATTCACAAACTCCTTTTTTTTCGAATTTGTGAGTGACTTCTTTATAATATCTTTTGGCTTATTTTGATTCGGATTTGTTTTTTATATTTATGTTTGTGTTTATTATTTTGATTTTGATTTTGATTTTGATTTTGATTTTGATTTTGATTTTGATTTTGATTTTGATTTTGATTTTGATTTTGATTTTGATTTTGATTTTAACTTTTATTTTATAAATTTTTGTCTTTATTTTGATTTTATTTCTTGCTTTTTTCTATTTCTTTTATGTTTGTGAATGTTTCTTTCACTTTTTAATTATTAGAATTTTAATTTTCGTTTTTTATTTGCATTTTAATTTTTCGTATGTTTTTATATTGATATTGATTTTCTTTTGTGCATTAGATTTTTTTCTTTCTTAATTATTAAAGTTTTTTTCATTTTGCTGCTTCAATTCATTTTCATTTTTAACTAATTTATTGTATAAAATCAACCCCTATAAATTTTAAAAGTTACTAATTGAATTTCAAATGGATGATTGTGATTGGTGGATGATGGAAAGATTGGCCAATGATATTGTGCCACTTGGAGTTTTCTATGAGCTTGAAAAACTTTTGCTATTATATATAGTAGATTCACAAACTCTTTTTTTTCGGACTTGTGAGTGACTTCTTTATAATCTCTTTTGGCTTATTTTGATTATGATTTGTGTTATATTTATGTTTGTGTTTATTATTTTGATTTTGATTTTAATTTTAATTTTAACTTTTATTTTATAAATTTTCGTCTTTTTTATTTTATTTCTTGCTTTTTTTATTTCTTTTATGTTTGTGAATGTTTCTTTCACTTTTTAATTATTAGAATTTTAATTTTCAATTTCTTTTTGCATTTTATTTTTTCGTATGTTTTTATATTGATATTGATTTTCTTTTGCACATTTGATTTTTTTCTTTCTTAATAATTAAAGTTTTTTCCATTTTGATTTTGCTCTTTTTGTAAGACAATTATTTGTGATTCAATTCATTTTCATTTTTAACTAATTTATTGTATAAAATCAACTCCTAGAAATTTTAAAAGTTACTAATTTAATTTCAAATGGATGATTGTGATTGGTGGATGATGAAAAGATAGGTCAATGATATTGTGTCACTTGGAGTTTTATAGAAGCTTGAAAAATTTTACTATTATTTATAGTAGATTCTAACTTAACCTTATAGGTCTTCAGCTAGCTCCAGACCTAGAAATGCAAAGGTTTATTGCTCATAGGATCCTTCTGTGGTATAACTATAGGTTAATTAAAGTAAAAAACACCTAAGGAGACCGAAGAAGTCCAACATCTTCTCGTTTAATTTTAATCAGAACCATCATATCATTATCTGTTCACCGGTATCCAAATTCGAACACGGTATTGTATTTCGACTAATCTGATTCAAGTTAGGTAGGAACATAAGAACAACAAGGTTTTTTCAATAAAATTTTAATATTGCTACATTTAATTATGTTCATGAAATTCTAAAAATTCCTATTGATTCACCGTTAATAATATTAACAACAACAACTTTTAGAATTTCATGAACATGATTAATTTCTCATAAATTTGTGGTTAAAGTTCAATAAAAAAGTCAAATGGGACGAATATTTTGGAACGGAGGAAGTAATATGTAACTTTTGATTAAGCTAACCCACCGTCATCTTATCATCATGTGATTTAGTCACTTATTTACTGGTGAAGTCCAACATCTACACATTCAACGAGTTATAAGCCAACGGAAAACAAAACAAAATTGATCTTGAAAACCACGTAAACATACCATCTAGTGCTTGACATTTTCCATCTCTCCTATATAATTAATTAGTTATATAATTAGAAATAAATTAATTAGTACAACCTAGGAGGAGTCTTTCTATGGCTACCTAATAGGTACACAGACAGATTGCGATATTTTTCTCTTTGCCTACATGAACTATCTATAGACTATAGTATGGTTATAAGGAAGGGAGGGGGGGGGGACCATGTATTACTAATTTCTAGGTTTTGACAATAGAGCATTGTTGACTATCACAAACAATAGTTGTACCATCAGTAATTGTTGTTGTACTTCTGTTGGACTCAGTCTTCTGCTTTACCAATGTTTTCAATCTCTTTCGTCAAATCCAGCTTTGACCTCCTGTTTAACCAAAATTAAGCATACCCACTTCAAGATTATTAACTAATCAAAGGTAAGATATAAGTATGCTACAAACAGGTCGAAAAGCATCCAACAATCCTAGAATTGAAAAGTTTAGACACAAACCAAGAAAATACAAAAGTATCTATAAGGCCCAGGGGCACAATAGAAAAATATTTTTTTCGTCTCAAAATCAAAATGATAATTCCATTTATTATTTTTCTTTATTTCAAAAAAATAGTTTTATTTCTAAAATTGATATAATAAAGCAATTGAACCTCCCAAATTGCACCCGAATGGCAAAGAGGTTGAAGAGGGGAGGAGGAGAGCTAACAGAGAAAATAGAGGGAGAGAACAAGAGTAATGGAGTAATAATAATACCCAACTAAGGATAGTGATATACATGAAAATAAGATAAAAATAGATTGTTGAATAGTTATATGGGATTATCATTATTATTATAAGAAGGTGGGAATATTACTTTTGTCTAAAAATGGAGAAGGTCCTTAAAAAGTACTCTCTAAGTTTCATAATAATAAGATTGAAAGTTTGATTTTGTACGAAAATTAAAAAAAAATGTGTGTATAAAAATTAAAGTATAAGAGAGAAAGGAGGGTAGAGAGTTTTTGTTGTGTAATTGACAATTGGATCTCATTATAGCCTTTCTTCTTGGAATTTAATGTAGATGTAATTTTGACAAAGAAATTATTGGGTATGAACTCACACATGGGTATGAATCAACTGCAAACTAAAATCATAGAATGGGTTTTTAACATGGAAGGTTCTCTCATTTATGAATTTTCATATCTAATGTAAATGTAGTATGTGATTGTGAGTAAATGTGAGGAGTTGATTGTACATACTACATGGTACAATGATATTTGGAGAAAAAAGGATGGAGATTATAACAAGTTACCCAATATTCGTTACAAAAGAAATAAAGCCCAAGTCAAGACAAAAGCATATCAGGGAATCAATTCTTTCTTAATTTTCTGACCAAAAATCTTTCACATAAATGGTAAACAACTATTTCAAATTGCCCTAAAGTCTTAACTTTTCCTTTTCTTTATGAAAAGTTTGATTTAAAATGAAACATGTAAAAAATCCGATTTAAAAGTTTCACCCTCAACTCAACCAGTTGAAAGTCTAAAGGCATACTTAAAAGTGGCCAACTTATATGTATTATATTATTATCAAACAAGGAGAATCAAACAAAATATAAGCATGTGAGATTGCCAGCACACATGATGATAGAAAGAACTAATCACCCCTTTTTTATTTTTTATTCTCTCAAAACAGAAAATTTTGGGGGAAACTAGTTTCCCCCAAATATTATAAAAAGTCTTATTTTTAATTATAAAAAATCGGTACATGAATTTTAAATCAAACTAACCCAATTTTTTGAACGATCATTGAATCAATTTTTAAAATAAAACAAGACTTTTTATAATATTTGGGAGAAATTAGTTTCTCCCAAAACCAACTCCTCTCAAAATAAATGAATCGCAAGTAAGAAATGTTGGGTTATGCTTATGGACCTAACCCACGATATCATTTTTCCGATTACAGAGTTTCATGTTAAGGTTTCATTATAAATATGTGTATCTAAACACTAGTGAAAATGTGGCTCAAAATTCTCTATTCCATCTCATCAAATAAAAAAAAAAATTAAAAAATCATTTTTATATTTTACCCTTTTTCTAATTAAACACCTGGAATAATATAATGGGTGTAATTTGAGGTTTACTATTTTCTTCAGACCAATGTTGCAATTTTTGCTAACAAAAATGACACATACTCCCTCCGTCCCACCTTAGTGTAGACTAAGGTGGTGGGCACAATAACTAAGGAATATTATTAAGATAATGAAAATGTGTGGTAGAAAATGAAGAGAGAGAATGAGTGGAGTGAATAGTAGGTTGGTTGAATAAATTGTATGGTGGAAAATGAAGAGAGAATGAGTGGGTGGGATAGGGAAAATAAAAAATAATAAAAAACTTTCTAATTTTGGCAGTCTACACTAAGGTGGGACGGACGAAAAAGGAAAGAAGTCTACACTAAGGTGGGACGGAGAGAGTATTTAGATTTGTAAGAACGTAATAAAATAATTTAGGCATTTTGACTTACCGATCTGCATTGTAAGAAGAAGATCTTTTGAGAGCTGGAAATTCGTCCTTCTTTGTCTCTATCAAGCTCCCACTAAAGTACTCCTTGTCCTCCACCACCTTCTTCTTCACTTTGGTTTTTCTAATCCCCACCGTTGCTTCCTTCTCCACCTGATTCTGACCCTCTCCACGTGCCAGCCTTCCTTTGTAATGCGATATTAACGAGAGCCCAGGGTGATTCTTCCCGAATGATCCGGGCCCACAATCGCTGAACGAAACCGAACCACAGGTTATGAGCTGCATTAGAACAGACGACGCCTTTACACGCGCCGGTGGTTGCTGGTGGTGGTGATTCCCGGCCGTCGATTTGTTGACGGAGGCTTGATCCGATCCTGGTACTCGGACGATTCTGCATTCGGCTTTCATGAGTGACTCTAAGGTCTCCGGGCTTGAATCGGACGGCGGCGGTGAGATCTCGTCGCGGCTCAGCTCCGTCGTGCTCTCGCTTTTTTCCTCTCTGATTTCTTCTTCTTCCTCTTCCTCCTCCTCTTCTTCAATATCTCTAATCACTGCTCTTCGTCGCTGCCGTTTATCGTCGGTTTGTGTTGAAGCGTCGGCGGCGGCTCTAGAGACGGACTCTCCCGTGGACTCCGCCTTGTAAACTTTATATTCCTGAAGATCGATCCCGCTCCATGACTGATTCCTCCGCCGTCTAACCACCGGAAAATCCGAATCCTCACCGGATACTTTACTCTCCGGCGACTGTTTTTCCGAATGGGAAGTCACTGTTTCATCGGATTTTGAAATTGATGCTGGAACTGAATCAACCAGAAGCTCAGATCCTTTCAGAACATACTCTTGCCCATGCGCCGGATATATAAAATCATTCTCCGCCAAATCGTGCCACACAAATCCGCTCTTGTAACTCCTAAATCAGTCATAAATATCAGCAAAAAAACACATCAAATTCCCCCCCCCCCCCCCAAAAAAAAAAATGACGTAGAAATTACGTACTCACCGTTTGCAAGACCATGAATACAATCCAGCCATGCCTTTTCCACGAAGTGAATCCAATCGATTAATAACATCTGATAAAAAAAATCAAAATCACGAATGAAATTTCTCATTAACCAAACAGAAAACAAAAAACGTAATTATGAACAAAATTACAAAGGTATGATCGTAATTTACGAATTACCTCGGAGGTAAAGGCCGTCGGGAGTGGAGAGAGGAACTTCAATGAAATGAGGGTGTTCAAGTTGGCCATTCCTAGAGAGATAATAAACGACGGAAACTCTTTTGTGCTTGTTCGGAGGTTCAATCCAGACTTTGGTGCGTTCAGGACTAGTAGTGTTCCATTTCTTTCTAATACCTGATCTAGAAGAAGTCAAGTGATTATGATGATCCGCCATTTTTGTTCTTCTTCTGAGAAATTGGTGAGAAGGGTTTGGATTATATGGAAGGGGTGGGTCGGTAGGAAGGAGAAGGGAGGTGTGAAAGGAGGGAAAATGTGTCTGTGGGCGGATAAATGAGGTGTGGACTGGGCCGGGGAGAGGATTCAAAATAGGGATGCGGTAGACAACAACTACCGAACAAAATTTAAAGTTGGATTATTTCTCACTATAACTATTTGCCAGTCTTACTACTACAATTATATTTGGGGCAAATTGCAATTCCACTACCTATGTTTTGTTTTGTTTTGTATCAATTTTGCAATTTAGGCTCCGTTTGTTTCGCGTAAAACATTTTTCGGAAAATGTTTTCATGTAAAATGATTTCATGTAAAAATATTTCCTTGTAAAATGTTTTCATGTAAAAAGATTTCCATGTAAAATGTTTTCTTGTAAAATATCATGGTCTTGTTTTCAGTTGTTTGGCAAATTTGACGAAAATGTTTTCCGGAAATGTCACTTTTTTTTTATTAATTTAAATCAAATTTGACGAAAATGTTTTCCGGAAAATGTTTTCCGGAAATGTTTTCAGGAAGGGTCGGTTTCCAAAAAAATTTTTTTTTTTTGGGGGGGTGGGGTAGGCGGGGGTGGGTGGGCGGTTTCAAAAAAAAAAATTTTTTTTTTGGGGTGGGGTGGGGTAGGCAGGGGGTGGGTGGGCGGTTTCCAAAAAAAAAAAAAAAAAAAAATTGGGGGTGGGGTGGGGTAGGCGGGGGTGGGTGGGGCTGTTTCCAAAAAAAAAATTAAAAAATTTTTTTGGGGGGGAGGGTGGGGGTGGGGTAGGCGGGGTGGGTGGGGCGGTTTCCAAAAAAAAAAAAATTTTTTTTGGGTGGGGGTGGAGTGGGGCGGTTTCCAAAAAAATAATAAAAAAAATTTTGGGGGGGAGGGTGGGGGTGGGGTAGGCGGGGTGGGTGGGGCGGTTTCCAAAAAAAAAAATTTTTTTTTGGGGGTGGGGGTGAGGGGGGGTAGGGGGGTGGGGTAGGCAGGGGGCGGGTGGGGCGGTTTCCAAAAAAAAAAAAAAAAAATTTGGGGGAGGGTGGGGGTGGGGGTGGGGTAGGCGGGGTGGGTGGGCGGTTTCCAAAAAAATAATTTTTTTTTTTTTTTTTTTTTGGGGGTGGGGGGTGGGGTAGGCAGGGGGTGGGTGGGGCGCTTTCCAAAAAAAAAAAATTTTTTTTTGGGGGGTGGGGTGGGTGGGGGCAGTTAATTTTTTTTTTTAATTATTATTATTATTATGTTGTACCGAGCGTAATATGAGTTGTACATTAAGGCCAAGAACAAGAGTTGTAAAATGATTTACGAATTTGAAATTGGTAAATCATTTTACAAAGAAAACCTTCTTTTTTTACATCCTTGTAAAATGTTTTACATTTGACTTTCTTTTACAAGTGGTTACCAAACACTCGAAAGTAGGTAAAACATTTTTCGGAAAACATTTTACTTGAAACAAACATCCGAAAACAAGGAAAACATTTTCCGGAAAATGTTTTACATGAAACAAACGGAGCCTTAGTTTTTAACATTGAAAAAGTTGCATGTCAATTTCTAATATTAACATTTTGTTGTAAATTGATATAAAAATTAACAAAACGATAATTTTTTTGACATAATTAAAGTTATGTGTCATGTAAATAACTTTTTAATGGACATGCTAATCATTTCGTAGGGAGGAAAAGAATAAATTACTTTTTAACATAAAAATGATGTAGCTTTATAATACTTGGTTAATGAAAAAAAAAAGCGATTCAAAAATATAAATTAATTAAAAAGACACGTAAACAGTGAGTGGTGGTGACTAAGTGCTAATAGTGGTAGTTATGTGGTGTTGGGGTTGAAATGAATATGAAATAATCATTATGACTATTAAAAATTCAAGTGAATGACGAATGACTTGGATTTCGTCAAAAAAATAATATTTCATTAATTTTTACACTAATTAACAACAAAATATCAATGTTAGGAATCAGATTGCAACTTTTTCAATATTGGGAATCAGATTACAACTTTTTCAATATGGAAACCAAATTGTAACAGTGACACAAACATAAATAACCAGATTACAATTTGCCTTATATTTGTATCATACCAGATTTTAAAAAAGTAAAAAACATTTTATACCACACTTTTTGTTAATAACGATTTAGAAGTTAACATGATTATTATATTTATGTAATCCAATTATATAAACAGTACAATCAATTGAACGTACTCCCTCCCTCTCTGTCCCGCTACAAATCGCACTGGTGGTCAACTGTGCGGGTCATTGACCAATGATTTTATGAATGTCTAGATATCTCTGTACAATTCTAAAAAAAGTTATTGATAGTATTTCTATTGGTGAAGCAATAACAATTTTTAAAATTACAAAAAAATATCTAGATATTCATAAAATCATTGGTCAATGACCATTGACATTGACCACCAGCCATGCTGTAGACTGAGAGGGAGTATACCACAACTAATAGTCCCTCCGTCCAATTCGAAAGTACAATATTTCTCTTTTGGTTATTTCATATGAAAATTTATGTTAGAACAGAGTCTATTTATAAAATAGAAAACAAGTAATAATCACACAACACACAAATATAAGTGATTCATCAATATGACTACGTACACGAAAAGATGGAGAGAATATTATTATCTTATTCAAATTAAAAGATTACAATCTCTAATCTAATACACAAATTCTAAGACACAAGAATTTCTGTTTGTGCAAACTATAGATCTAGAGAAACAGATAACCAAAAAGAACTACAAACATGGTTGAGAGTAATCTCTATTTATATGCCTACTCCTAACCCTAGGCCAAAATCTGCCACTGAAAAGCCCTTTTCGGACGGAGGGCGCGATTGTCCCGTCCCCCAAAACGGCACCCGCGAGATCGCTTCTCTCCTGGGTGCGATCGTCCCCTTTCGACAGAAACATGGCGCGGTCGCGTGCTCTGGTTTGCGCGGTCGCTCCCCCATCTTTGTCAAGAATTTCAAATTTTTCTATTTGCCCCCTAATTTATGCGTCTCCAACTTATATGGTACCAAATCCAACAATTTAAAATCTTAAAATGGAAAGTTTTTATTACTTTTTTATATGTGAAACCCACATGTCATTTTCACAACAATTATCCACTAACTATTTATTACCCAACTTTCTCTCTACTGTCCAAATATCTACACTCACAACACATCATTTTTTTCATCTTTTCCTTAATTATTGAACCCACTTTATTTTTAAACTTTCATGTGAAACAAGGAAGTACATAGTAAAATCTTATACTCCCTCCGTCCCGCTTATATTAGCACACTTTCCTTTTTGGGCGTCCCGCTAATATCCGCACACTCCCAAAAAGAAAACTTTATATTAATAAAATATTCACCCAACCCCACTCATTCTCTCTCCTACATTATTTTAATACTCACAACACCATTATAATTTATTACACCCTCCACTCATTCTCTCTCCACTCATTCTTTTACACTCACAACATTTTATTAAAATATCATATTCCTTAATTCCCGCACAAACAGTATTTGTGCTAATATTAGCGGGATGGAGGGAGTACATGATAATGTGATACAAAAAATGTTCTATATTTCTTCATCAAATTATTTTAACATATCTTCTTTGTTATTTACTTTGCTTCACATTTATTGATTTCAAACAATTGTTTGTAAATTTTGTGATGACATAATTATTTGATAATCTCGTTCATTGTTATTTTGTTATTTGTAGTTTTTTAATAAATGTTGTTTCTATTTTTTAGTTTGATTTTCTCTCTATTTATTTTTGTGAGGGTTTTTGATTTTCCTACTTTGTTGGAGGCTTTTGTTTTTCCTACTTGGTTGAGGGCTTTTGTTTTTCCTTCTTTGTTGATGGTTTTATATATTGCTTTTGTATTGACTAATCTCAATCTATCATACCGCGAGTATGATATATTGATTGTCAATTTGGGTTCTTCTTCTCCGAACAACATCGTATCAGATTTATGTTTGGATGGAAGGAAGTCTCATAAGAGTGTGTTCACGAAGGCAGTCTATGATGACAGAGTAGTTCTAATGAGAGATGTTTAACTAAATTAGACAGCCTCATTTGAACATACTGAGTTGTAATTCGTGTTTATAATCATTTTTTCAATATGTTTTGTTAGAAATGAGTCAATAGAAAATAGCAATCAACAGCAATCACACAAAACAACGATATACGTAGTTAACCAACTTGATTACGTACACCAGCACGGTTGTGTCACTGCCCAAAATCCCTTGTCTTTTACCCATGATTGGGTGTATCCGGCACCAAACCCAACATGTTTATTTGATTGTCGAGACAATACTTTGGTCGATTGTAATTCATGGGCTTCTTTTATGTTTGTAATGTTTGTAAACCCCAATGTTTGGGTTAAGGATTCGGTGTTTGTGGATATACAACTTCTTGTTATTTGCAATACTTAAAAAATGTTACAAAAAAATTAATTTGTGTTGTCCAGACGTTCAATATCATGATCTTGATAGTTATCTCCCCTTTCCCAAATTTTTTGTTACTTATTTTCTTTTTGGGCATCTCATATTTTTTGTACTATCTCAAAATGTCAATGATAATCACTTGTTACACTCAAAATAAAAAATTTCTAATTTTCTATCTCATTTTTTATATTTTACTTTTACTTTAAATATTCACAACACTCATATTTTTTGTCAATTTCTTCATATTCAATTTTAATCATTAGAAGTTTGGAACGGAGTGAGGGAATACATATTAAGGTTTGACTGAAAATTTTACTACAAAAATGCACTTCAACTGTTGGATCGAGATAGAGGGTTGGGATCACATACTTCAAATCTCTTTTCCATATCCAATTTAAATGTTATTAGAGGAAGGTCAAGTGAACTTGAAAAGACTCAAAATCTAGAGATATTTTGAAATCACTATGCTAATATCTATAAAACAATAGAAGGGCAGATAACCGCCTCTTAGCCCCCCCCCTCCATAAGTGGCGGCTGAGATTCAATGTTGGAAAATGATCTGACGGACCGAAATTAACCCCAACTGCCTAAAAATATATCCCTAACTGCCTAAAAACTGCCCAACTCTAATCAACTTCTCTTCCCTTCCCACGGTTGCACAGACCATTATTTTTCCTTCTTAAGTTTAGTGCTTCAATTTGTGCATTATGTTTGATTTCTATTTTCTATTAGATGTTGATTAGAGGCCTTCAATTTTTCTCTTTGCTCAATTTTGAAAGCTGGCTGTTCTGTGGGTGTGATAGCTACATTTAGCTTAAGGGAGTATTTTTGAGGTTTTACAGGAGGGAAGGGTGTCGTCGGAATTGGCGAACGACGACAGTTGACAACAGTTGAGCCACCCTACCCCCTTCTCCTCCCCCCTCTCTTAGCCCCAGTTTTGTCCTTCTGAATCTGATCCTTCCCCTTCTTTCATTTAATTTTTTTTTATTGTATGCATAGCAAAAGATACAACTACCATTTTTTGGAAAAATTGAAGCATCGTTGTCTTAGTTTGTTTGGGGAAAATCATTTCCATAAAAGGGAGATTTAGTTGGTATCAACAATAAAGAGACCGAGGAGGCAATGATGGCGTCGGTGGAGACGGAGACGGGTAAATGAAGTTGAAGTGGTAGTTGGTGGAGGAGTGGTTGCCGAAGAAGGGGAAGAAGCGAACACGGCGGTTGATGTAGTTGGAGAGTGACTAGAGAGATAACGCAGGGGCGGGGTAGGTTGGGACGATTGGAACGGACACCATGGTTATGGTGGAGGTGCGGTCCGGTAGGGGCGGAGAAGTTTGTTTGGCGTCGCCTTCGTGCTTTGGTATCAATTTGGTCGGCGAAATTTGTTAAAGTTGTGGGTTAGGGGTGAAGTTGGAGGTCGGTTTTGTGGCAGAGGCGGGTTAGGGTTTGTGTTTTTTTTTATTTGAGGGAAAGGGAGAGTGAATTTGGAGAATATAAGAAAGAAAGAGAGTAGATTTTCCTCTGAAAAACTTGGGATGGGAATTGGGAAGAGATAGGGGAAGAATGTTTGGTTTAGGGTTTATTTGGGTAGGTTTATTTTCATTAAATGGGCTGGGTTATGGATTTTGTGTCATTTACTTGGATGCATAAGAAATTTTATTTAATGTTTTTTTGCAGTATTATTAATTTGTATTGCACTTTAAAATTGCTATTCACATCGTCTAATGAAATTTATGTTTTTATAAAGATGATTTTGTATTTGTTTTCCATTGTTTGGTTTGGTTTGATTTTTTTGGTGTGGTTGTTAGTGATGGTAGAGAGATGATGGCGGTGGGTTGGTGGTAATGGTAATGGGATGGTGGTGGTGGGCTGGTGGTGATGGTAATGGGATAGTGGCGCCGGTGATTGTGGCAGGCTGCCGAATTTTAAGAGGTGGAGGAGGGCGGAAGTTAGGGGGAAGAAGAAGAAGGTAGAGAGAGAGAGTGTGTGTGTGTGTGTTTTCTTAGAGAGAGATGACATCACAAAAAATAGTAGGTTAAGGGGGTAAACAAAAATAAAAAATACATTTAGTACCAAAACAAAAAAAATGACTATAGGTTGAGGACGAAATAAATTTGAATATTTTTAAAAATTTATTTTGGGACGGAGGGAGTAAGATAAAAATGAGATAATAACTCAATGGATCCCCTAAAGTTATATTTTGTTACATAATGTATATAGTGAAAATTTTATTAAGGAATTGTTTTAGTTAACATCACCTGACTATTTCTTTAGGGTCTTAGGCTGGAAATTGTAAGCATAGTAATAGAGGATTTGTAGTTATAGAACTATATAATGTCATTCCATGTGGTTATTGAGTGAATGCAAGAGCAAGAGTTGGGAAAAATTCATAAATATTTTTCTTATTATCTTTCAAACTTTTGGTTTTAAAATATAACTAGTTTTCCTTTTTTAATATATCTTTTGATAATGTTTTTCACCTTCTTCCCTCCTGAAATTGGACTTTAACTCACACCTACCTAATTGTGTTGACAATCACAATTTTGACATTACAGGAACATCATTAAAAAAGAATATTATTCCGTTTGAGAAATAATTTTAATTTAGGATATCGGCTCGAATATTAAAATAAAACCAAAATAAAAATAAAATGAAAAATTTAATGCGCATTTTCCATTTTTGGTTTATTTTTTTAAACTTCAATTTGTAAATTTAATAATTAATGTGTATGGAATTTTTTTAATCTACTTTTAGAATTTTTAGAAAAGCAAGCATATAATAAATAATGAAAAAATTTGAAAAAAAATATTAATGGATTTTTATTTTTATTTTTTCAAACAGGTAATTTATTTTGGGACAATTTTTTTTTTCTAAAAAGCGGTCATTCAGGACGGAGGGAGTAATTTTTGAAATTTTATAAAGAGCAAAACAGAAATAAAAATTTATTAGGTCTCTCATATTCTGGGCTTATTTGGGCCTAAGGAAGAGAATGAGTTTCCTAATTGGATTTTCTGTTGGCATGGGAAAATAGGGGGGTTGGGCTGACCAAATATGTCCGTCATTCTCGAATAATATGAACTTTTAGTTTTTTTTTATTTGATGGACCAAATAATTATTTAAATCTTTTCAATTACCAAGTATATACTCCCTCAATCTCATTATTATAAGCTACACACTTATTATTCGCATGAGAATTAAAGAAAGTGTTGATGGTTGTAGGAAATGACAAGGATTAAGAGAACACCAACCAATGATATGACTATAGTACAGAGAATGGAGTATTGGAATGCTAAGGACCACAAGAAAGTTAAAATACTAGAGAAAAAACTAAGACAAACCCGACAGAGATTAAGAAATACCCGTAGAGAGTTAGAGGCATACCACAGAGAGTTAGAGGCAGACCTATACTTTATGAGGCGGAAACTAGACCGAGCTGAGGAATGGGGAGAGTACATGATGAACCAAGCTAGGCAATTGATGGATGCGGGAGAAATTGAGGAAGCTCGAGAGGAATGAAGAAAGCCTAAAGAAGGGAGAGTTTGATAATTAGACACTCTTTCTGGATATTTGCACTTTATATATTTGTAACAGTTTTAAATTACATTTAAAACGTCATATACTCCCTCCGTCCCGCTATAAATCACACACTTTTCTCATTGGGCGTCCCGCTACAAATCACACACTTCCTAAAATGGCAAAAAATCTTTACTATTCCCTCTACTCATTCTCTCTCCTACATTATTTTAATACCCACAACATCATTATAATTTACTATTCCCTCCATTCATTCTCTCTCCTATTTTACTTTTACACTCACAATATTTATATCATTATTGTTTTCCTTAATCCACGCGTAAACAGTAACTGTCTCATTTGTAGCGGGACGGAGGGAGTAGTTAGCATGCGATTTCAGTTTTTCCACATCTTTCTCTTTTCATACTGTCTCTCTTTCCATACTTATCCGTGCCAGTGGCACGGACAATTGAGTACTAGTCTATATTACAATAGATGTGGATTTCAACCATCACACAAAGAGTAATCATGATTTGATTTTAAAAAAGACAAACAACGGCTGTAATTGAATCTACGGACCCCCTTACTACAGCAGTTACCAGCGGTTATGACCTCTCCTCCCAAAACGATTTTTTTCTCAATATATTTCATTTTAAAAAAATATATCCCAAAATAACAACCCTTAAAAACTATTGACCAAAATGACCCATTTTTGAAACTCGCTAGACGGTATAGCGAGTTTATAATTTTTTTCGTTTAAACTCGCTAAACCATTTAGCGAGTTTAAATTTTAATATCTATATTATAATAGATGTGGATTTCAACTATCACACAAAGAGTGATCAAGATTTGATTTTTAAAAAGATAAACAGCGGCTATGATTGAATCTACGAATCCCCCTTACTAAAGCAATTACTTGCGGTTATGACCTCTCCTCCCAAAACAATTTTTTTCTCAAAATATTTCATTTAAAAAAAATATCTCTCAAAATAACAACCATTTAAAACTATTGACCAAAATGATCCATTTTTTAAAACTCGCTACACGGTATAGCGAGTTTATAATTTTTTTTGGCTTAAACTCGCTAAACAATTTAGCGAGTTTAAATTTTAATATTAAAAAAAAAAAAGAAATTGAACTCGCTAATTGAATTAGCGAGTTCTTAGTTTCTTTTTTTCTTCTGTGTGAACACAACCACATTACTAATTCATTCTCCGTCTCGCTTTAAATTACAAAATAAAAATTATGTTTTAATAAAGAAAACTAAAAAAGAATTGAAAAAAAATTTGAACTCGCTAATTGAATTAGCGAGTTCTAAGTTTCTTTTCTTCTGTGAGAACACAACCACATTACTGATTCATTCTCCGTCTCGCTTTAAATTACAAAATAAAAATATAAAAATTATGTTTTAATAAAAAAAACTAAAAAATAAATTTAAACTCGCTAATTGAATTAGCGAGTTCTAAGTTTCTTTTCTTCTGTGTGAACAGAACCAAATTACTAATTCATTCTCCATCTCGCTTTAAATTACAAAATAAAAATATAAAAATTATTTTAATAAAGAAAATTAAAAGAAAATATTATTTTTTCCGTCTCAAATAAATACTTAAAAAATGTACTACTGTAAAAAAATTATTTCCTTCATATCAAAAATGAATATTACTTTGACTCAAAATGAATAACCAAAAAATAATACTATATTTTCTGTTCAAAAAATTGAACATTACTTCCTTCATCCAAAAAAATAATTTTTTTTTAAAATGTTCATTGAGACGAAGGAAAAATGTTCATTTTTTTATATAGAAAGTAGTATTAATTTTGGGACGAAAGTAATATTCATTTTTGAAATGAAGGAATTTTTTTTAAAAAGTGGAATATCTTTCTATGTAAAAAAAAAAAAGAACATTTCTTCCTTCGTCTCAATGAACTGCTGCTCAAAATTTTTTTTCTTTGTTCTATCCTTGTTGCATGTTGTGCTTTTATTTTCCTTACATCTCACATAAATTGTGTAGTATGCAGTACGTTTTGAAGTTAAATATTTTAAATATTTGAATTTATAATGTGCGTCAGTTCTACGACTGGCATAACACTCGATTATATCTTTTCACAAGAACCCTCGATTGCCACTCAAGAGTATATCTAGGAATCTTCTTCAATCTACGCCTGCGGATGAGGAGTATGAGTAGGAGAAGGAGATTAATGATTTCTTCAAAAATGAAACTCATTCAGGTGCATCTCCACCTTCTCTTTTTATGCGTATACATACCTACAAAAGTTTATTTTTGGTAAAACATATCCCCGTTCTTTCCAATTCTTAATCTTGATGTTTGTTAGTTTCATCAATTTAATTTATTTATTTATTTTTGTGGGGTGTGGGGTGTGGGGGGGATGGAAATTCTGTGTTTTCTATTTCTATATCTTTCTAAAAAATCTCTTTGTTCTTTTTTTGGCTTCTATCCATGTTTGATTCCTTATTTAAAAAAAAACAAAATTATATGGAAACAATTCATATTTGATTAGTTTGAAGTAAAGCGTTCAAGGTTTCCTGATTTTAGAAACTGAAGGGATCACGAGAAGAGATATTCTCATTCGTTTATTTTGTTGAACCTATATTTTGTTTAGGCTCAGCTCATTTACTTACCCATTCACTTACTGAGCTCTGGCCGAAAGTTTTGTTAAAGTTTCAATTGCTAATTGCTAACAACAATGTATATATATGTGTATATTTGTCCCCAACAAATGCTTTTCTCCACTTATTTTTAAAAAAGAATTTATTTTTGGGATGAAGGAAGTAATGTTCAATTTTTTTAGACAAAAAATGTAGTATTATTTTTTGTTTATTCATTTTGAGTCAAAGTAATATTCATTTTTGATATGAAGGAAATAATTTTTTTACAGTAGTACATTTTTTAAGTATTTATTTGTGACGGAAAAAATAATATTTCCTTTTAGTTTTCTTTATTAAAATAATTTTTATATTTTTATTTTGTAATTTAAAGCGAGACGGAGAATGAATTAGTAATTTGGTTGTGTTCACACAGAAGAAAAGAAACTTATAACTCGCTAATTTAATTAGCGAGTTCAAATTTAGTTTTTAGTTTTCTTTATTAAAACATAATTTTTATATTTTTATTTTGTAATTTAAAGCGAGACGGAGAATGAATCAGTAATGTGGTTGTGTTCTCACAGAAGAAAAGAAACTTAGAACTCGCTAATTCAATTAGTGAGTTCAATTTTTTTTTCAATTCTTTTTTTAGTTTTCTTTATTAAAACATAATTTTTATATTTTTATTTTATAATTTAAAGCGAGACGGGGAATGAAATAGTAATGTGGTTGTGTTCACACAGAAGAAAAGAAACTTAGAACTCGCTAATTCAATTAGCGAGTTCAATTTTTTTTTTTAAATTAAAATTTAAAATCGCTAAATGGTTTAGCGAGTTTAAACGAATAAAATTATAAACTCGCTATACCGTGTAGCGAGTTTCAAAAAAGGGATCAATTTGGTAAAAAAAACTATAAACTCTCTATCCATGTTTGATTCCTTATTTAAAAAAACGAAATTACATGAAAACAATTGCATATACAGATGTCTAATTCTACATATTTGATTAGTTTGAAGTAAAGCGTTCAAGGTTTCCTGATTTTAGAAATCGAAGGAATCACGAGAAAAGATATTCTCATTCATTTATTTCGTTGAACCTATATTTTGTTTAGGCTCAACTCATTTACTTACCCATTCACTTACTGAGCTATGGCCGAAAGTTTTGTTAAAGTTCCAATTGCTAATTGCTAACAACAATGTATGTATATGTGTATATTTGTCCCCAACAAATATTTTTCTTCACTTATTTTAAAAAAAAAGAATTATTTTTTGTGATGAAGGAAGTAATGTTCAATTTTTTGGACAAAAGTATAGTATTATTTTTTGGTTATTCATTTTGAGTCAAAGTAATATTCATTTTTGATATGAAGGAAATAATTTTTTTACAGCAGTACATATTTTAAGTATTTATTTGAGATGGAAAAAATAATATTTCCTTTTAGTTTTCTTTATTAAAATAATTTTTATATTTTTATTTTGTAATTTTGTAATTTAAAGCGAGGCAGAGAAGAGTTGTTCTTGTGTGAAACTAGTTCTAGGATAAGCTATCCTAGAACCTGTTTTGCGAAAGTGTCTTTTCTAGTACAATAAAGTGCCTGGTGCAATATAAACAAAGTGCCTGGTCTATTATGACACTAATAAACACATTTAAATCGATTGTAATGTTAAATAATGCTGTGATATTGTTGAAAAATAGTGTCTGTTGTAGTGTTAAAAAGTGTGTTGTAATATTGAAAAGTGTCTCTTGTAGTATTGAAAAATGCATGTTGTAATATTGAAAAGTGTCTAAGTGAATTAAAAAATATATGCCTGTTGTAGTGTCAAAAAGTGCCTTTTGTAGTATTGAAAACTGCCTTCTACAGTATCAAAAAGTGCCTCTTGTAGTATTGAAAAATGTCTGTTGTAATATTGAAAAGTGTCAAAGTGAATTAAAAAAACGCATGCATGTTGTAGTGTTAAAATATGTCTCTTGTAGTATTCAGAAGTGCCTTCTGCAGTATCAAAAAATGCCAGGTGAGTTTCAATTATTTACAATGTTAGAATGTGCATGTTGTTGTGTAGAAAACTGTCTCTTATAAGTTTCAATTATTTACAAAAATGCCACAGCACATTTTGAGAAGTTCTATTTATTTACAAAAATGCCACCGCGCCTATTTAAAAACACGTTCTACGCTCAGACGAGCGTAGAACACGTTTTACAAGAGATTTTCACGACGGAGAATTAATTAATAATTTGGTTGTGTTCACACAGAAGAAAAGAAACTTAGAACTCACTGATTCAATTAGCGAGTTCAAATTTATTTTTTAGTTTTTATTAAAACATAATTTTTATATTTTTATTTTGTAATTTAAAGCGAGACGGAGAATGAATCAGTAATGTGGTTGTGTTCTCACAGAAGAAAAGAAACTTAGAACTCGCTAATTCAATTAGCGAGTTCAATTTTTTTTTTCAATTCTTTTTTTAGTTTTCTTTATTAAAACATAATTTATATATTTTTATTTTGTAATTTAAAGCGAGACGGAGAATGAATTAGTAATGTTGTTCACACAGAAGAAAATAAGCTTAGAACTCGCTAATTCAATTAGCGTGTTCGATTTTTTTTTAATTTTTATTTAATATTAAAATTTAAACTCGTTAAATGGTTTAGCGAGTTTAAACGAAAAAAATATAAACTCGCTATACCGTGTAGCGAGTTTCAAAAAATGGGTCAATTTGGTCAAAAAATTATAAACTCGCTATCCATGTTTGATTCCTTATTTAAAAAAATGAAATTACATGAAAACAATTGCATATACAGATGTCTAATCCTACATATTTGATTAGTTTGAAGTAAAGTGTTCAAGGTTTCCTGATTTTTGAAATTGAAGGGATCACGAGAAGAGATTTTCTCATTCTTTTATTTCGTTGAACCTATATTTTGTTTAGGCTCAGCTCATTTACTTACCCATTCACTTACTAAGCTCTGGCCGAAAGTTTTGTTAAAGTTTCAATTGCTAATTGCTAACAACAATGTATATATATATGTATATATTTATCTCCAACAAATGCTTTTCTCCACTTATTTTAAGCATCACCCTACACCAATTCAAGGAAATTTTTGGCATAACATTTTCCTTCATTTTGACACAATCTGATCCATTGAAGAAAAATGGTGTTGCCCAATTGAAAAGGAGTAAACAAAGGGTGGTGTTAATGTTGAATGCTTTCAGTTTGTTTGCTATTCTTACAGTTATATGAGATGATTTTGCACTTTTCATATTTATGTTTCAATAAAAATTAAAATTAGTGGTTTAGTGACCAGTCATGTTTTGTACTGCTAAATTGTTAGTGAAATATGCCACCAAGAAAAAATTTGAGTTATGCAGTATCCTTAAACTAAATGACTTACTTCGTACTATATTGTGTTCATTGATAGGACAGTTTCTACGTGTAAAAGAGATGCTTACTACACCATTGCAGAGAGCAGGTGATTTGGAGGTGCCAGCGTATACTCCATAGTTGTTTAGTGCGGAAAACACAAATGCATGTGTTTTAATGTGAGGTAGTGCATGCTAAATTGCTATGGATTAAAGCTATCATTTAGGAATTGAGAAAAATTAGTGTAAATAATCACTTGCTAAGTGTATTGAGAGATAGATAGGAAGGTGGTGGTTGCTTGGTGTGAGTTTTTTTTCCCCTAATCCCTCCGTCCCAAAATGATTTTCTCATTTTTTTTCGTTACTACAAATGAATTTCAAACAATAATTTTAGGTTGATTTATTTATACAAATACAAATCTAAAAATTATTATTGATACACCATCAACAATATTATCAATAACAAGTTTTAGATTTTCATTGGACTAATAAATAAATTTAAAATTATTGCTCAAATTTTATTCGTAATAAGAAAAAAAAAGTGGGAAGATCATTATGGAACGGAGGAAATGTTATTGTTCTAAATATTACATTTTATATAGATATGATTTGGGGCTTCTTTTCCTCTCTGATTTCTCCTTTTTGACATACTGTCCCGTGCCATTGGTCCGGATTAGAGAGTACTAGTTTATTTACAATATGACATCACTCAATTTATATAATCTATTCATCTCAAAATAAATATTATATTTAAAATTTCAATACTTCTTGCGATTTATTTTTGTTTGGCTATATTTTACCTTTTTTGATGGTCAACATAAGTGAGATTTGACCTAATATTAATATCAATTTAACCATTCTAATAAAATTCTTAAAATTATTATTAATAAATCACTTAGTGAAATATCAATAACAATTTTTATAATTTCAATAGAATGAAATTGAGATTAATGTTTGATCAAAATTTGCTTGTGTTAACAATCAAAATTCAAACGTGGTTAGTAAGATGAAGAGAGTATTTTTTTTAAAGAAAATATGTTTTACTAGTTTGTACATTATTATATGTACGATCATAATACTATACTATGACACCTAAAGGGCCTTGGCCCAGTGGTACCTTGGTGGCCTTCCGAAGGGAAGGTCATCGGTTCGAGTCCCCCCAATGGAATTCTTTGAGCTTTAATTCCTACCTTGGTTTCAGGGTCCTTAGGAGTTTCCCGGGGCACATCCGTGCAGTTAAGGAAAGCAGTATTGCTGGACTTGTATCCTCAGTGTGGGGAGTTCGAATCTTGGCAGGAGCAGCTGGAGCAGCCAATTGGTGTTGTAAGAGTGATGCAATTGCCTAGGCAGGAGCAGCTGGAGCAGCCGATTGGTGATGTAAGAGTGATGTAAATGCCTTGTAGGAGGGCTCCCTTGGGGCTCTGGAGTATAAGGGGTACTGCCACCCTTGCTGCATATGGCACATCCCGCGATTTACCTCCGCCAGCATACTGAGGGGCCGGTATCTGGTAGTCCAGGATTAGTCCGGCGAAGCTGGGAACCTGGGTATCAAAAAAAAAAAATAATAAAAAAAAAATACTATACTATGACTATTCATAATTGAAAATGTAACAATAATTTTGGGACATAATAAAAGAAAAATGAGATATTTATTATGGAAATGTGGAAATATTGCTTTCTTTTTCCTTTGAAAAATTCACAAATATATGCCATGGCAACCATGATTACTGAATAACAATTAAAGTAATGCCATTAGACTACCCACAATGGTTTCATCTCTCTTTTCCATTTTATTTAATACTTTTTACACTTTTTCTCATTCACTTAATATTTCATCCACCCATTTCATTTAATCCCCCTACAATGGACTAGATGAAACTAAATTTCATCTCACATTTACTCATCATTCTATACCCCACCACTTTTATTTATTGAATAAAAGAGAGATTTTTTTGTGTCCAAATCAAATAAAATAAGATTATATTTATAGGAAAAAGAAATTATGAATTTTGGTGAATTTTTCATTTTATTTTTAAATCATTTATTATGAGATAATTGAGCTTAAATAATTGGATGAAAAAATGATAAAACACAGACCAATAACAAATTGACACATGGCAACTTTAAGAAAAAAAAAGGTAAAAGCATTTTCGTCAGTTTTTTTTTTTTCATCCGAATGAAACATTTCATCTAGCCCCATTTCATCTCCTACTTTCATCTACCCATTGCAAGCTTTTAACTCCTTAAATCCATTTCATCTAACCATTTTAACTTGCTATTGTTGATAGTCTTACAATTAAAGAATTGAGAAATAGTGGAAACGTAAAAGGCTGATAGAGTGAGCTCACAATTCGATCGTGCTTAAATCTTAAATTGGATACTTGTCCCAAATTAAACTTTTTATTTTCATAATATATACTTATTATAAAAAAAAGTAAACGTTGTGAATATAAAAAGTAAATTATGAAAATTATTAATAAAAAGTAAATGTTACGAATATGAGAAGTAAAGTATTAGAGAAAAAGTTGGTGGAGAATAAAATGTGTTATTATGGTGAGTATAACGAGTTAGTTTCATTGTAATTTTTAAAATAAATTAAACTAAAATGTTTAAACTTAAAGACTAAAAAAATAAGAATATAAAATTGAAACAAAAGAATAAGTAATATATACTCCCTTCGTCCCGCCCGAAAAGCCACAAAATGGATCTCGCACGAAAATTAAGAAAATTGATGTAGGAAAGAGAAAAAGTTTAGATGTTGTGAGTATGAAAAATTAAATAGGAGAGAGAATGAGTGGGAGGAATAGTTAGGAGAGAGAATGTTGTGAGTGTAAAAGTAAAATAGGAGAGAGAATGAGTGGGTGGAATAGTAATAAAAACTTTCCTTTTTGGAAAAGTGCCTTTTTAAATGGGACACTCAAAATGAAAATTTGTGGCTTTTCGAATGGGGCGGAGGGAGTAAATGGTTTTTTTTATTTGTATGTGATAAATGTATGCTAAACATTGTGAGCCGTAGAATATTATTTTCTTTTGACCACAATAAAATTGGTTGAAAATGGTCTAAATGAGTTGACTTGTCATGAAACATTTGACTAAGAAGCGCGAGATGATTGCGTGATTAAGGCTCACTGGCTTTAATCAGAGAGCAGATCAGACCTCTCTGACCGACCAACCTACACTCCTCTCGGGTCAGGTCAGTTTAAGATTAACTATTGGGCCTGTGGTTGGTCGGTTCCATCTAGCCTAGCTATAAAGGGCTAGATATATAGACTGACCTCCAACTTCACTTCTGCCAGTCCTGATCATCCGAAAATCAGGATCATGATTCTAATCAAATTTATTGGACAAAACTAGACTACACCTGCATTTTATTTTTAAGTGGCTTACAAGTTTTCTACAATTTCATAAGCTTCATAAAATAATAAATTATTTATCATTTTTGTTTTAATTTAAAAAATACTCTTAAATTCTAGAATTAATAGTTTTAAAACATTGAAAAAAAAATAAAAGAGGC
>JAFEMH010005862.1:0-17500 GCA_022495995.1 Adenophora triphylla var. japonica | reverse complement strand
ATGAATTGGGAGCCGTTGTCACAGATTATTTTTGAAGGTATCTCAAATCGGCTGAATATATTTCTTTTGATAAAAGATATAACTTCTCGATCACGAACTTGTACGTACGCCTCAGCTTCTACCCATTTAGAAAAGTAGTCTGTCATAGCCAGTAGAAATACTCTTCCCCCTGGTGCCCTGGGTAGTTTTCCTACGATGTCCATTCCCCAAACCATAAACGGCCATGGCGACAGGATAGGATGTAGTAGTTCAGCCGGTTGGTGCAGGATGTCCCCATGTCGTTGACAGGAATCACATTTCTTTGCGTAGTCAACTGCGTCTTTTCTCATTGTGGGCCAAAAATAGCCCATTCTAAGAGTCTTGGTATACAAACTTTTGCCCCCGGCATGATTTCCACATTGTCCTTCGTGCAGCTCCTTGAGAACCTGATGGGCTCTATCTGCTTTTAGACATCTTAAGTAGTGACCTGCAGCAGATTTTCTAAACAAGAGGTTATCAATAAGTAAATACTTAGATACTCTTACCCTGAAGGCTCTAGCATTTTTCTCCTCGCCCGGGATCATATCATCTAAGAGATACTTGATAATAGGAGTTGTCCAAGAGGTTGCTGCTGGAGAGGAAGGTACGTCGACATCTAGAGCGAACATCTCAAGATGATCAATTGCTGGAATGTCAATATGCACAATTGGGATACTTGTCTGTGAAATGCTTTTGAAGGCTGAACCCAAGTTTGCCAGGGCATCTGCTTGAGAATTTTCTTCTCGTGGGATTTGTTCCAAGGAAAATGATTTGAATTTGGCCGAAAGAATTTTTACGATTTCCAAATATGTCGTCATCTTAGCATTTTTTGCTATGTAGGATCCGTTGTAATGGTTAAAAATTAGCAAAGAATCCATAAACACCCGGATATGCTTGACATCTAGGTCTTGGGCTACTGTTAAACCTGCAATTAATGCCTCATATTCTGCTTCATTATTAGTGGCCTTGAAATTGCAACTGATGGATTGTGGTATTATGTCCCCTTGTGGCGATTTTAGTACAACTCCAAGACCTGTACCTCTCATGTTAGAAGCACCATCTGTGTAGAGAGTCCATATCTTCAGGACGTCATCATTTTGAAGTTGCCGTACCTCCAATTCCACCTCTTGTTGCATGGTTGGACTAAAATCAGCCACAAAATTAGCTAGTGCTTGGGATTTAATTGCTGTTCTGGGCTCATATTTAATGTCGTAT
Organism: Adenophora triphylla var. japonica; assembly: GCA_022495995.1. Classification (NCBI taxonomy): domain Eukaryota; kingdom Viridiplantae; phylum Streptophyta; class Magnoliopsida; order Asterales; family Campanulaceae; genus Adenophora; species Adenophora triphylla. The sequence goes on along the minus strand of JAFEMH010005862.1, from coordinate 16,267 downwards.
GTGCTTAATTGTACAGACCACTTCGCCATTCGACCTGACATCTCTGGTTTTCTCATAACATTCTTAATAGGATAGTTAGTGCGTACAATTATAGTATGTGTTTCAAAATAGTGTCTTAATTTAATAGAAGCAGTTATCAAAGCTAAAATTAACTTTTGTAAATGAGAGTACCTGGTCTCCGCATCTAAGAGTGTCTTACTTATATAGTAGATGGGTTGCTGACTACCATCTCGTTACGTCACCAAGACTGCACTTACAGCGCCTTCTGATACTGCTAGGTAGATGTAGAGATGTTCCTCCTCCTGGGGTTTGGCCAATAACGGAGGTGTCGACAGGTAAGTTTTGAGCTCCTGAAAGGCTTCTTCATGTTGCTTCTCCCACTGGAACTTATTGTTCTTCCTTAGGATATCATAGAAAGGTTTGCATCGATCCGAGGATTTTGAAATGAATCTGGTGAGTGCAGCAATCTTTCCCGTCAATCTTTAGACGTCCTTGACAGATTGAGGTGATGACAGATTGATAATAACACGTATTTGTTCTGGGGCAGCTTCAATGCCTCTTTTAGTAACCATATAACCCAAAAACTTCCCTGCCTTCATTCCAAAGTTGCATTTAGCTGGATTAAGCTTCATATTGAAACAATCCAAGATGTCGAAGGCCTGGGATAGGTTGCTTATGTGGTCTTCAGCTTTCTTGGATTTTACTACCATGTCGTCAATATATACTTCCATTGTGTCCCCAATCTGATCTTTGAACATTTTGTTGACGAGCCTCTGATATGTTGCACCTGCATTTTTTAGACCAAAAGGCATAGCAATATAACAATAAATACCTGTGGGCGTTATGAAGGCAGTGTCCTCTTGGTCAGATGGTTCCATCTGGATTTGTTGAAATCCTGAGGATGCGTCCATGAATGTGAGGAGCTCATGTCCGGAGGTGGCATCAACTTACGAATCTATGTGTGGTAAAGGGAAAGGATCTTTTGGACAAGCTTTATTCAAGTCGGTGAAGTCAACACAAACTCGCCATTTCCCGTTCCTCTTCTCTACCACTACCACGTTTGCTAACCATCTTGGATAATCGACCTCTCGTATCATGTTGGCTTTGAGTAGGCGCTCTACCTCTTCCTTGATGATCTGGTTTCGGTTTCGCAAACTTCCTACGTTTACGGTGTACTGGTTTAAAGCTAGGATCTATGTTAAGTTTGTGAGTGATGACATCTTTGCTGATGCCTGTCATGTCATCATGTTTCCAAGCAAAACTCTTTATTCTGCTTCTTAATAGGTCCACAAGCTTCTCTTCTATATCTGATGAGATGTCAGTGCCAATAAGTACTTTGATGTCCGGGTTGGAAGGGTCTAGCAATACTTCTTTTACATCATCCTCCCTAGCTTCCAGACTTCACGTACTTTCCTCTCGTAATTGCTATGCTTGTTTTGGAGATGTCGACGCCTTCATTGAAGTTTTATAACATTCCTTGGCCACCGTTGATCACTTTGTAGATCTTAGCGACACCCCAAGGTGTTGGAAACTTCACACACTGATGGTAAGTGGAAGGTACAGCCTTCATTCCATGAATCCATGGTCTTCCAAGAATGACATTGTAAAATGTTGCGCAATCAATTACGCAGAACCGTTCCGTGCTATTGAGGCCCTTCGAGTATATTGGAAGCTTTATATCCCCCACCGTTTCTTTGACTTCACCACTGAAGCCTACCAAAGACCGAGGACTTCTTAATGATCTCCGATTCTGGGATGTTCATTTCTTTAAGGGTTCCCAACATAATAAGATTGACAGAGCTACCCCCATCAACCAGGATACGCCGGATTGTACAGTTGACGATCTGCAAGGAAATAACTAGACTGTCGTGATGGGGTTCCAGCAAGTTATCTCGATCACTTTCATCAAAGGTGATTGGATCCTGGCAGGGTGTCGACATCCTGGTCTGTCTTTCTGGCTTCTCCTCTTTTGACTCCTTAACATGTCGTTTTGCGGCAGAATAGGATGTACCACATATTTCTGAACCTCCACTAATGAAATTGATCACCTTTGTTGATGCTGGGGGAGAAATTGGTCTTTCGGCTTCATGAGGAGCTTCCACACTTTCAGCCTTCTTCTTTCTGGATCCCAACAACTCCTTAAGATGTCCCTTCGAGAGCAAGTAACTGATCTCCTTTCTTAGTGCGATGCAATCTTCAGTAACATGTCCAAAGTTTTCATGGTAAGCGTACCATTTTGATTTGTCACGCCACCCCGTGGCCTTATCCGTCTTCTTTGGCCATCTGGCTTTGTCCCCAAGGTTGCCCATTGCACAGAGTATACCTGAAATGTCAATAGAAAAACAATAATCAGAAATGTTAGGCACATTATCGCTATCTTCATCCTCACCATCTATTGAATTAATTTTGCTAGTATCAATCCTTGGATAAGGATTGGAACGGTGGTTCCTGCGATGGGACGATTCAGTCTTTTTGTCGGGATTGTCATATGTCGACATCTTGGTTGAGGACTTCGATCTTCGCAGCTCATCTTCCTCCAATCTTATGAATCTCACTGCCCTGCTCCTGACTTCTTCCAACCGCTTACATGGAGTCATGACCAAATCTTGATAATATTGTGAATCTTTCTTCAGTCCCATTTTGAATGCTTCGTGGTCAGTCGACATGTCAAGATTGGGAATTTCTAGCACTTCCTTATTGAACCGGTCGACATAATCCTTCAGGGTTTCATTAGGCTGCTGGGTCACATTGTAGAGATCACTTGTCAACCTCTCAAATTGTCGACTGCATGAGAATTGGTTATAGAACATGTTGATGAGCTGGGCGTATGAACCAATTGAACCTAGGGGTTGCCTAATCACCATTTGAGAGCCGGTCCGCACAAGGTTGATCCAAACCCCCTGCATAAGCAGGCCTCCCGGAATTGAAGCGAAATATGGATTATGTCCATCTTTTCTTGATAGTGGGCAACATGCTCTTCTGGGTCCGTGGTACCATCATACAACTTCATAGATGGTACACTGAAACGCTTCGGGATGTCAACATTTGCAATTGCTGGGACAAACCGGGATTGATTGTAGCAGTTCTGAGTCACTGGTTGGATTGGAGGAGTTACGCCTGGCGTTCATTATCGCCTCTACGAGATCCTGTATACGCTGGCTAGTGGGTTTCTGCAAAAGGGTCAGCCATAGGAATACGATTGAAATTATTATTATTGAAAAGATTATTTAGCAAACCAGAGTTGTCTGTAGTAGTTGTGACAGTAGTGTTGTCAATGAATGGGATGAACTGGGTGAATCCTGAGGAAGGTGGCGTAATAGGGTGTCCCCAGGCAAAGGTGTTGACGTCATTAAGGATGTCAACTGTTGAGTTTGAGGCGGACTACCCATTGGGATAAATTCACTCTGAAGTGTAGATCCTTCGGTGTTGTCGAAGTTGAGGATCCTTGCACGCAGTGGTGATATGTTGTCAAGCCGAGATGCGATGAGCTGTTGATCTTTCTGCATCTTAATCATGGAATTGGTCAGCACCTTTGACTGGTTGTCTTGCTGGTCCAACCTTTGATTCAACCTGGTCAGGATACTCCGGATGTCAGCATCTACATTGGAGGAGGTCGCTCCCTTTTGTGGAGTCTTCGTAGGTTGAGTTTGCTGAGGTCCGGCTCGAGGAGGTGGCGGCAAAGAACAAGGCAGTTCTACCTCCTGATGTCGGAGCAACAGCGGGACTCTTGCCGGCGGCGGACACATTGGGGGGTGCAGACATAATGAATTTGCTTAGGAAATGATCCAAATAACCGATAAACCACGAGGCCCCTCGGTGGGCGCCAAATTGTTTTGGTAGAAAAAACAATAGAGTTGAATCTTAACTTGTGATAAGTGTGTGGATTAGATAATAAGGAGGGGACTATGGAATTCGACTATATGGAACAAAAGCATGAAAAGAAATAATGACACCACGATTTGTTAACGAGGAAAACCTTAGAGGTGATAACCTCTTTGGAAAAAACCCCGGGAGTTAGGTCTCCAACCTTAAAAGTTTCACTATGATGATTATGAATACAACTTTGGAAGAGAATGGAGAGGATTACAAGTAGCTTGTGTATAGAGTGAGTGCGTATGAGAATGTGTGTATTTTCCGTCTCCATTTCCCCTTAAATATAAGTAAGTATGAATGAGTCAAATGTTGTTCCTACAATCTCGGGATATATGCTTATCCTTTTCAACATCCGTGAGACCAAGTCATCCTTGCCGTTGAAGATGTATTGAACGTGCTAGAAAATATCCCGCATTCTTCTCTCTTGTTCACTGGAATATTAATAAAGATATTAGGAAAAATCAAATAAGTAAATATTAAAACAATACTTACAGTGTAACGACATATTGATATGTAGGAGCAACTGAAGATGTCGCCATGCTGAAAAATACCCACAACAATATATATATATATATATATATATATATATATATATATATATATATATATATATATATATATATTCGGTCTGGCTCGATTTCGATTCAGGACCGCGTGTATTTTTTTTCAAAACTAGGACCAGACCAAATAATCGGTTCCATTAAAATTTGGAACCAGAACCAGACCAATACTATTTCTTCGGCCCGGTTTTTACTGGCCCGGTCCGGTTTTTCTGGTTCGATCCGGTTTCACAGATTTTTGTACAGCCCTAACCAAGGCATGAAGTTAGGTCGACCTCGATTATTCAGGCAAACTCGATCAAACCCAACATGCTGTAAGTACCCCAATCCGGACCGCTATCCATCCGAGCATACGGGAAATATCGGGGACTTAGGCATTCATAATCCCGAAGACCCGTAACCTCCAAAAAGTTCAAATCCACCAGCTAAACCAAGGGATGACCTTTCAGGGATAAAATGGGACAGAAGGACTTTTCAGGAATTACAAAAAAAAGCTACTTGACATAGTGGTCCGTACGGACCACTTTGCAGAGTGAAAATAATGATGAAAAAAATCCTCTTAAAGTCCAAAATATTCCCTCAAATCCCGAAAAACCAAAAAAGTGGTAATAACACAACAATCTGTACGGACCACTTTGCATTTTTATTGGGCCTATAAATAGAGGGCTCCCCCTCTCATATTTTTCACACCTCCCTTCTCTCCTCCCTCCCCCAGCTTGCTGGAACACTTCTAAGCCTTCTCGAGGCCCTCCGGCCCTTCCCGAGGCCTCCCTAGCCTTCTCGAGGCGCTCCGAAGCCCTCCCGAGGTGCTCCGAAGTCCTCCCGAGCCATCTCGAAGCCCTGCCGGTCCATCCTGAGCCATCTCGAAGCACCCCAAAGCTCTGCCGGTTCATCCCGAGCCATCCCGAAGCACCCCAAAGCTCTTCGGTCCATCCCGAGCCATCCCGAAGCATCCCGAAGCTCTATCGGTCCGTCTCGAGCAACCCTGAAGCATCCCGAAACTCTACCGGCACGCACCCGTCCACCTCGAGGCAATCCCAGTCCGTCCCAGAACACTATTCACACTCGATCAAACACATTCCCCCGCGGAAGATAGACACGAACCAACATTGGTAAGACATCCTTCCAAATCTCTTTCAATTAATTTCAATATTTAAATACATAGCATATAATGTAGACATTATTTTTAAAATATATTTTTTAAAGCACTCACACACACACACAACTTTTAAAGAAAGAGGGGTATCGAAAGACTCGTGTATACGAGGCAACTCGGGTGAGCTCAACTATCTCTTCCCGAGGCGTAACCTGACCTCCGAACTCAAAAATCTCATCACACAACAAAAACAAAAACAAAGTCTTTTCTCAATGTTTTGGGTGCAATCAAAACGACGTGGTGACTCTACGAAAAATGCAGCACGAACGCACAACGCGAGATGTCCGATCCGCGCACCGGATTTGGGAAATTTCATTTGGCGACTCCGTTGGGGAAGTTTTGTTTTAAAAACTTTTAAATAAAAAAAAGAGATTTTTAAAACAATGATGAGGGTTAAACTTTCATTTTACCCCTTCTTTAAAACAATGATGAGGGTTAAAACGAACATGACAGGTTCGGTCCTTAGGTTCGTTTCTCTTTTGGCCAGTGGAAACTGCTTGCTCTATAGGACCCTCGCCCGAGGCCGTCCACCATTGGAGGTCGAAATACAGGTGCAAAACGAGGGGCTTATAGCCTCAGTGATGGTTTCCACTAACCCATGATCTAGAATAGTTGCGAAAAAGAAGAGCAATCTTTTCCAACCAACTTAGGATTCTGAGAAAACACATTTTAAGTAAATTAAAACAACAACAAAAAAAAACATAAAAAAAGGGAAACTGCATGTCGCATGAGCTTTCCCCCTTTTATAAAAAAAGGCCTTCCCAAGTCTAAACCTTACCCGTCACCCCCTCCAGCGAACCGAGAGTGGTTGAGAGTACCCGGGTGCCGTCTTTTCAGTATCGAAGTAACAAGGTCCGACAGCCCTTCCGGTTCAGTGGTCCGAACAGTCCGTTACTCTCCCATGGTAGGGTCGACAGATAATAGTGAGGGAAACGAAATTCTGCCCCCGAGAAATTTCCCAACAATGGAAGAGGTTTGGCAAGCCGTCAGAGCTCTCGAAAAATGCCAAGGCGAGCAACAGGTTTGGATCGAAGGTGTCATGCTTCATTTCGAAACATTGGCCATCCCCCAGCCGACCGAGGCTCCCGTGAAAAAAGAGGACGTGCTCGCTCCCTCAGCTCCCATAGTCTCTTAATACACTCTGGGACCTAATCCTTTGCCTCTATACGAGCCCCGTAGCTACAACGTGAAGTCACGAGGCCTACCAGGGAGGGACATGCCAAGTCAATGCCCCGAGGTCCCGAGACAACCACAAACTGCCGAACACATTTGGTGGGATGTTTGCGACTGCCCCGCATGTCTGGAGACGGATTTCCAAGATGAAATAAAATAGGACTGTCCCCCAAGAAGGAAAAAAAATCCTCTTCTCAACAAAAGCTGAAAAAGAGGTACAAAGTCGGTGATCCCACAATTGGAACCCTAGGCGAACCATCGGGAAAGTTTGACTACTATGTCATTTATTCCAACAAATCTCCTCAGCCTAACTCAACTCAAGATCATGACAATTTCTGCTTCATGATAAGCTGGGACGAGCTCCGCACAACAACCAATGGTCCAAGCATGCTGGCGCCCTAACCTTTATCTTGGGAAGACATCAAGGCCATCGTCAAATCCCTAACAAAAGCAATAACGGTGAACGAGTTAAGGTACGATGTATGGACGTACGCTAACCAGGGCCCTCCTATGGCAAAATTGGGAGAAACAAGCAAAGAAGGAGTAAAGCCAAAAGTGAACGTACTGACGCGCTCCGGCCAGATCTCGATGAATCCTCCAAGGATAGACAAAAGGCCAGCCATACCTGAGCCTCGAACCTGAAAGGCCCCTATGCCAAAGAGACCGAAGTGCTTGACCCAAAGGTTGAAGACCCGATCTTGACCCAGCTCAAGCGCACTCAAGCCAACATAACACTTTGGTCCCTACTCACTTACTCTTATCCTCACAAGCTCAAGTTGGAAGAAAGCCTGTCCAGGACCATGGTTCCAAGCACTGTAACCCCCGATGAGGCAGTTCAAATGATCGGCAATATTCACTACGGTAACATCATTACCTTCACTGAGCTCGATATGCCAAAATTTGGGGCTAACCATAATGAGCCTCTCTACATCACCGTTCGACTCGACGAGCGTCGCCTTCCTCGGGTCTTGATAGATGGAGGATCGGCCATGAATGTCCTCCCCGCCAAAATGATGGACTTGCTGGGAATCAAGCCAACCGATCTAAAGTCATCAGCTCAGACGATCAAAGCATATGAATCAACGTCTTTGTTAGGCCCAATTAGTAGGAATCCGGCTAGAGGGGGGTGAATAGCCTGTTAAAACTTTTTCTTAAAACTCTTAGAAACCTTTTAAAAACGTTGAGTATCTATTCTCAAGGGCTAACCGATGGGACTAGTTTGCACAGCGGAAATGATATCGGTTAGAGTACTCACACAAATCGGTTAGGCAAGGGATTTTCAAAGAGTAAGTTAAAATCTCATGCAACAGTTGTATTTTTCAAGTGAGGACAAACAAGCAAGCAGTAACTAGAATCAACAGGTTGTGACCAGTTGAGAGATTGTCAATCGGTTACAACAACACAAATAATAAACAAACACATAAGGAAATGACACAGTTATTTGAAGAGGTTCACAGTTGAAATTACCCGGGTCCGGCTCGCGCGCGGATCCCCGGCATCTCGCATTTGCCGCTTCAGGAAGTCGCCCGGATCCGAGAGGCAGCGCGTTCGCGCCCCGGCATCTGGCTTATTCCGTTTTGCATTTATTGGAGGTGTCTCGCCCTGTTTTTTCTTTGTAGAGTCGCCACACCATTTTTATTAAGCCCAAAACATTGAAAAAGGGCATCAGTTTAAAAATAAACTATTTTTGTGTGATGAGATTTTTGAGTTTGGAGGTCAAATGACTCCTCGGGAAGAGAATATTAGAATCTTAGAGCTCACCCGAGTCGCCTCGTAAAAACGAGTCTTTCGGATACCCCTAATATTCTTTAACTGTTGTGTGTGTGTGTGTATGTGCTTTTAAAAATACATGCTGTGTCGGATGTCTACATTGTACACTGCTTATTGAAATGTATTGAAATAGTAATGGAAGGAAGCCTTACCAATGTTGGTTCATGTCTGTCTTCCGCTGGGAAATAGTGTTTGAGGATGGAATAGTGTTCCGGGACAGATCGGGATCGCTTCGGGATGTGCCGGTTGTTTGCGGACAGAGCTTCGGCGTGCGTTGGAATCGTCGGTTGGATTCAGGCAGAGGTTCGACGTGCGTTGGAATTGTTGGTTGGATTCGGGCAGAGGTTCGGCGTGCGTTGGAATCGTCGGTTGGATTCGGGCAGAGGTTCGGCGTGCCTCGGAATCGTCGGTTTGGCTCGAAAAGGGCCGGGACGCCTCGGGAAAGACCAGGCAAGGCCTCAGAGTACCACGAGGGGCCTCAGAGTACCTCGAGAGTGCCTCGGGGTAGCACGGGAGCATCACGGGAGCGCTTGGAGAGGCTTCAGAACACCACAAGGGAGCTCGGAAGGCCTCGAAAGGATCCGAAAGGGGCCGAGATTGCCCCGAAGGGTCTTAGAGGGGTGCCTAATGGCTGGGGGGAGAGGAGAGAAGAGGGAGATGTGTGAAATGAGGGAGGGGGAGCCCTCTATTTATAGTGTAGGAAAACCTGCAATAAGGTCCGTACGGACCTCATAGGTAATCCAAATTTTTGGTTTTCCTCGATTTGAGGGAATAATGTGGACTTTAAGAGGATTTTGAAATGATGATGTCTGGTTGCAAAGAGGTTCGTACGGACCAACCTTGCATGCAGAAAGGTCCGTACGGACCAACCATGCATTTCAGTAATGATGCACTCCGGGATTTGAGGGAATATATTGGACTTTAAGGGGATTCAGTAATCATTGAAACAAAGAGGTCCGTACGGACCATATTTGCTTTTCTGATTTCTGAAAAATTCCCAAAAGGTCCTTTTGTCCCTTTTTATCCCAGAAAGGTTTGTCCCTTGGTTTGGCTGGGGTTTTTGGAGGTTTTGAGTGTCAAAGGTCTTCGAGACTGCGTTTGTGAGTCTGCGGTGTTTCCCATATGCTCAAAAGAGGGTGATCCAGATTGGGGTACTTACAGAAGCCCCTCGACGATGTCACTTACGGAGGAAGTGGGGTCGTCGATAAGATAAGGGTCCTAATCTGGATCTCGTGCTGGGAGAGTAAGTGACCGTGTAGGTTGGTGTGTGAGGACATGGCGGTGTCCTGTTGTGTGACCGTTTAGGTCAGTTGGCTGGACCCTATGATAGGATTCCTACGTATCCCTAGCGGGAATCAAGCCTGATCGTAGTTCATTTGTGGGGTGAGTGTTGTTGTGCACGAGGACGTGAGATGTCCTCTAACTCAAACTCTGTGCGTGGATATGGTGGTATCCTGTGAGTGACTGTGAGGGTTGGCTGTGAGGATGTGGTGGCATCCTAGGTGACCGCATAGGTCGATGGTGAGGACGTGGTGGCATCCTAGGTAACCACATAGGTCAGTGGCAAGGACGTGGTGGCGTCCTGGGGTGACCGCATAGGTCAGTGGTAAGGACGTGGTGGCGTCCTGGGGTGACCGCATAGGTCAGTGGTAAGGACATGGTGGCGTCCTGGGGTGACCGCCTAGGTCAGTGGTAAGGACGTGGTGGCGTCCTGGGGTGACCTCCTAGGTCGATGGTAAGGACGTGGTGGCGTCCTGGGTGACCGCATATGTCGATGGTAAGGACGTGGTGGCGTCCTGGGTGACCGCATAGGTCAATGGTAAAGACGTGGTGGCGTCCTGGGGTGACTGCATAGGTCAGTGGTAAGGACGTGGTGGCGTCCTGGGTGGCCGCATAGGTCGGAGGCTGGACTCTATGATAGGATTCCTACGTATCCCTAGCGGGAATCAAGCCTAGTCGTAGTTTAGAGGTCATGAAATTGTGAGTGTATGCAGGCGTGGAGGTGCCCTGAAGTGTCGTGTGACCGCCGAGGTCGACTGTGAGGACGTGGTGGCGTCTTGAGATGGAAATTTTACGATTTTCCGAATCGGGTGATTTAAAGCCTTCCGGGCTGGAGATAGTGATTTGGGAGGTTTATACGGTCTTTCGGACCGAGTGGTTTAAAGCCTTCCGAGCTGGAGATAGTGATTTAGGAGGTTTATACGGTCTTTCAGACTGAGTGATTTGTCTTCTAGCTGCGGTTGTGTCATGTGTGAAGACTTGATTCGTCTTCTGACTATGGTTGCGTCATGCGTGAGGACTTGATTCGTCTTCTGACTGTGGTTGTGTCATGCGTGAGGACTTGATTCGTCTTCTGACTGTGGTTGCGTCATGCGCGAGGACTTGATTCGTCTTCTGACTGTGGTTGCGTCATGCGTGAGGACTTGATTCGTCTTTTGACTGTGGTTGTGTCATGCGTGAGGACTTGATTCGTCTTCTGACTGTGGTTGTGTCATGCGTGAGGACTTGATTCGTCTTCTGACTGCGGTTTGCGGAGGCATGGCTGCCTTGAGCTCTGACTGTGAGAGGCGTGAATGTCTCGCATTTTGTTTGCTGGGGAAAGGTTGGACTTACAATGACTGCCAATGTTCCTTTGCTGGGGATATGCGGTCTTGTACGGGTTCGCAAGAATTCCCGTTTGACTTGCTGAGGAAGGAGTTCGGGCTTACTTTGATGGCCGGTGCTTGATTCACTGTCTGGCATTTTGTGCCTTGGGATTTGTGCTTGGAGGTGCTGGCTCCTTTTTGCGCTTGTTTCACCGTTTAGTGGGCGAGGTCCGGGCTTACGATGATGGCTGGTGCTTGAGTTGCCGTTTAGTGGACGAAATCCGGACTTACGCTGACGGCCGGTGCTTGTTTTGATTGGTTAAGGACTAAACTGCATTGAATCTGCTGAAATAGGCCTTTGGACATCCAGGGGCAAAGATTATAAGGGCAAAGAAGTAATTTGGCCATGCAAGAAGGTCCGTACGGCTCTTCTTCCTCTGCAAAGAGGTCCGTACGGACCAAGGCTGATTGTTACAGTTCCCAGATTTTGACCAGCTTTAAAACCGAGGCACCCCTTCATTCTTCTTCTTCCAGTTCATGCACCAGCGAGAGAGAGAGGGAGAAAACTCCATTTTTGTACCAAAATCCTTAGAAAATCCTCCATTTTTCTTAGCTTGAATTGCTTGCAATAGCGAAAGGATCAAGGAGAGGACGTCGTCAACGGAGCCAAGAGATGATCGAGCAAAGGATGGAGCTTCAAAGGAATTGGATCTCCTTCGTGCCTTCTTCGAAGAACCCGAATGTGTTGTATCCGAATTCGGAGGTGCATAATCGGCGAGTTAGGAACGCCGGGGAGGTAAGAAATCAATTTCGTCTTGATTCCTCGCTTGAATTTTTGAATGCTAGAACTGGGTTTTAGTTTTTTCGTATATTTGGGGCTTTTGTTATTTACAATGCTTTTTGTGAAATTCGTGATGAATTATTGAAATTGGGCATGTAAGGATTGTGGGTATGTGATTTTTGTGCAAAAAGGTGTAGATTAGCTCTTATTTGTAAAAATAAAGTGCCTTTCTTTGAAATGCATGCTTTGGTGTTTTGTACCTTATGCTATTTCTGTATGTACATTGTGAGAAAATTGCCATGTAGGGACAAATTTTGTGAAAAATGTGACATGTGCCGTATTTTGTGACGGGTTTTGTCTGAAAGTATGTGCCGTGTAGGGACGGACTTTTCTTTTGAAAAATGTATAATGTATTGTGTGCCGTGTTTTTGGTGACGGACTCTGTGGGGAATTTATGTGCAATATGTGTCGTGTTTTGTGACGGGTTAATTTTAAAAATGTGTCGTGTAGGGCTTAATCCCTCTGTTGAGAAAATTTGTACAATGTGTGCCGTGTTTTGTGACGGACTGCATGGGGAAAATTATGTGCAATGCTGTAAGTACCCCAATCTGGATCACACCCTTTCAAACACACGGGAAGCACCGCAGACTCATCAACGCAGCCTCGACGACCCTCTCACTCAAAACCCTCTCTAAACCCCCACCAAACCAAGGGAGGAGCCTTCTCGGGATAAAAAGGGACAAAAGGACCTTTTGGGAATTTTCAGAAATTGGAAAAGCAATAATGGTCCGTACGGACCTCTTTGCTTTTAATAATTACCGAATCCTCTTAAAGTCCACAATATTCCCTCAAATCCTGGGGAAAATGATTACCCCTGCGAGTTGGTCCGTCCGCACGGACCTCTTGCATGTCAACTTGGTCCGTACGGACCTTATTGCACAGTGGAACATCATAATTGCAAATATTCCTCCATCATCACGCATTCCCTCAAATCGAGGAAAACCAAAATACCGGATTACTGGGGAGGTCCGTACGGACCTCTTTGCACCTAATACGGCACTATAAATAGAGGGCTCCCCCTCCTCATTTTCACACACCTCCCACTTCTCTCTTCCTCCCTAGGCCTTCGGCTTCCCCTCTAAGTCCTTCCGAGGCATTCCCGCCCCTTTCCGGATCCTTCCGAGGCCTTCCGAGCCCCCTCGTGGTGCTCCGAAGCCTCCCGAGCGCTCCCGCGATGCTCCCGCTGCCCCGAGGCACTCTCGAGGTACTCTGAGGCCCCTCGTGGTACTCCGAGGCCTTGCTCGGTCTTTCCACGGTGTCCCGGCTCTTTCCGAGTCAAACCGACGATCCCAAACCACGCCGAAACTCCGCCCGAGTGACTACCGCCACCACAACGCACGCCGAACCTGCGCCCGAGTGATCCCGACGATCCCCACGCACGCCGAACCTCTGCCCGAACGTAGCCTACAACCTCAACTCATGCCGAAACTCTGTCCGCAGACAACCGGTCCCTCCCGAAGCAATCCCGATCCATACCGGAACGCTACTCCGACCTCAAACACTATTCCCCAGCGGAAGACAGACACGAACCAACATTGGTAAGGCTTCCTTCCTACACTATTTCAATACATTTCCATACATAGCATACAATGTAGACATCCGATACAAGCATGCATTTTTAAAAGCACACACACACACACAACATTTAAAGGATATTAGGGGTATCCGAAAGACTCGTTTTACGAGGCTACTCGGGTGAGCTCTAATATTCTAATATTCTCTTCCCGGGGAGTCATCTGACCTCCGAACTCAAAATCTCATCACACAAAAACAGTTTAAAATTATCTTTAAACTGATGCCCTTTTTCAATGTTTTGGGCTTAATAAAAACGGCGTGGCGACTATACAAAGCAAAACACAGCGAGACAACTCCAACACGCAACACCGAAACGGAATAAGCCGAATGCCGGGCACGCACAGGCCGCTTCTCTGATCCGGGCGACTTCCCCGAACAGCGACGAATGCGAGACGGGGCTCGCGCGCGAGCCGGATCCCGGTAATTTCGCTGGCGACTGGGATTATTTTGTTTTAAAAACTTTTAAACAAAACAAAAGATTTTTAAAACGATGATGAGGGTCAAACTTTCATTTTACCCCTTCCTTTAATCAAGCTATGTGTGTGTGCACGATTGCTTCGTTTTTATTTTACAAAAAATAAAAATACAAAAAAAATGCATCAATATACATCTCGTGCATACATTTAAAATTCTTCAAAAACTTCGTTTTACTCGTAAAAGAATTTTAGAGACCGCACACTACGCGCACCGCCGCTCGGTTACACGCACGCTACGTGCACCGGCCGCCTCGGATAGCACCGCACACTACAACCCTCAACCCGGAGTGGTCTCGTGCAGTCCGTTAGGTCTTCCTAGGCCTCTTGGACGCGCACGGGATCATTCCAAACATCCCATCCTAGCCAAGCGTCAACCCCGCACGTTTGAGTCTTGAGTCACACTCGTCCCGCACTCGGTTGGTTTTTACCCAGCCCGTGTCACACAGCCCGGATACATATACCATGCCTGGCCATTTTTCTCGAGTCAAGGCTCGGAACTCAAGATCCTTGCGCAATCAAAGCGATGAAAGGTCATGCTAAAATCTTGACTCGATCTTGATTTCCGGCTACACCTGCACGATGTTCCGTCCTATACATCCATGCTCACATGACACCACGTCATCACGCCTTTGATACGCCGCCCATGACAATATGACCCACCCAATGCCTAACGCCACAGATCCCTTGCGCAAGCAAGGTAAAGAGAAGTCATGCCGAACTCTTGACCCGATCTTGACTTAGCTGGCCGGCTCGGTTCACTATTCACATGGCTAATGCATCAAAACGAACATGACAAGCTCGGTCCTTAGGTTCGATTTTTCTTTAGGCCGGTGGAAACCGCTTGCACTATAGGACCCTCGCCCGGGGCCGTCCCACCCCGGGATGTCGAAATACAAAAAAACGAGGGGCTTATAGCCGCATTGATGGTCTCCACCGACTCAGATCTAGCATAGTTGCGAAAAAGAAGAGCAATCTTTTCCAACCTACATAGGACTCTGAGAAAATATGTTTTAAGTAAATTAAAACAACAAAAAAAAATCAGAAAAATAAAAGAAACGGAAACCGCATGCCACGTGAGCTTTCCCCTTTTATCACGTTAGGCCATTCCCGTGTCTAAACCTTGCCTATCACCCTCCACCTACAGAGAGTGGTCGAGAGTACCCGGGAACCCGTCTCCTAGTGTCAAACAAAGAAGGTCCTACCTCCTTCCCACTGTCACCGTGACAGCCCGTCAAATCCCCATGGCCAAGTCGCCGGATAACAACGATGAGAACGGACCTTACCCCCAAGAAATTTCCCAACATTGGAAGAAGTTTGGGCGGTGTCCTCACGGCTATCGAGAAACGCTCAAGGCGAGCAACAAGCTCGGATCGAAGGTGCCATGCACCACTTCGGAACCTTAGCCACCCAACTACCCGGGGCTTCCTAAGCCATGATCGCTCCTACAGCCTCTAACATCTCTCATTGTCTCCTTAAGTCAACCCGCGACCCTCACGAGCCATGCAAGCATGACGTAAGGCCACAAGACCTTCCAGAGGAAAGCTTGCCCATCCAGCCTCCCCGAGGTCCCGGTATCACCGCCGAACAACGAACACATCCGGTGGGACGCTGGCGACAAAGGTGCTTGTCCGGAAATGGAATTCCAGGATACAATGAACGAGGGCCGTCCTCGACGAAAAAAGAAGCTATCTTCTCAACAAAAACTGAAAAAGAGTGTATGAATCCGGTGATCCCACGCCGAACCCTCGAGAACCCTCAGAAGGTTTGACTACTATGTCATCTACTCCAGCAAGCCTAGCTCGCACAAGGCCATGGCAATGTCTCGCTCCATGATCACCGGGACGAAGCCAGACCACCACCGAAGGCCCGAAGGTCCGTATAATCCAACCCCGTTTGGGAAGATCTCAAAGCCACTATTGATGCTTCAAGTAGTGGCTATGACAAACAACGAATTGAAATGCGCAGCTTGGCCTTACGCCAATCGTGCTCCTCCCACTACGTAAACAGGAGAGACAAGCAAAACCATAAGTCCAGAGGTGAATGTTCTCGACACGTTCCTGGCCAAATCAAATAATCCTCCACGGACGTACAAAAGGCCGCCCATACCCGAGCCACGAACCGAAAAGGGACCCTACGCCAAAGAAGCCGAAACTCGGGACCCAAAGGCCGAAGATCCCGTCTTGACACAGCCTCAAGCGCACTGTGCTAACATCTCGCTCGGTCCTTACTCACTTCATCTTACCCGCACAAGCCTGCTG